>JAQFXN010000666.1:0-19614 GCA_034693365.1 Liacarus xylariae | reverse complement strand
ACGTTTATTGCACGACTTTTGAGTTGGCAGAGTAGACCTGTTACAAATTCAAATCCCTAACCTCAAGGCAAGGCCTGGTCTATACTATAGACTCTATAGGGCTGTAAAAAATGAGATAAAAGTGGAAACAAAATTCAGGAAAAAAAAAGTAAAAGCAATTTAAATCTAAAACATAATATATCAGAATTAAGGGTACTATAGATTCTCAGAATTACACTAAATAAATATCAGACAACTATTATTAGTGAAAATGAGTTTCAATTTTTTTTTCTTGATTAAATTTTTTAAGAAAAATGCCTCAAATCATTGAAGCGGACAACAAATCCAGACCTATATATAACACGATTTTTGCAAAAACTTTTATAGCAGACAGTGATTTGATTTGTAAGAGTAACTACTGTATCGTCTGACCAGTAAAAGTGAATTTATATAAAAATTGTATAAAAATGAATTTTCAAATCAATGTTTCGATATATAAATATTTTTTATTTGCAATAATTTATTTAACATTTTTAACTAATATTAAATGTAAGCCACATCATGGAAGAGATATTATCATTATTAATGGTGGGGGTGGCACTGGTGGTGGTGGTGGTGGGGGCGGCGGCGGCGGTCATCATCATCATCATGGTGGAGGAGGAGGAGGACATTCGCAAATAAGTACTACAATTACTTTGACTGTATTACAGTTTTAAAACGTTCAATCATTTGCTTACAGTTCCCATACCGATCCCAATCCCTATCTCACACGGGGGAGGCGGTGGTGGCGGACATTATTATCATCATTCGTCTAAGAGTGGTATGAATTGATTGTTTTCATTGTTTTTTGTTTCGGAATTAAAGTTTTGAATCGTTTCAGTGCCGGTGTATATCCCGGTAAATAAGGGCACTTCCAAGCATAAAATCAATGTCTATGGAGGACATGGAGGCTATGGCGGTCATGGAGGTCTCGGCGGTGTTGGAGGTCATGGAGGTTTAGGTGGAGAAGGAGGATATGGTGGTGATGGAGGCCTTGGTGGTCACGGAGGTTGGGGTGGTTATGGCGGTTTAGGTGGTTATGGAGGTTATGGCGGTGATGGCGGATATGGAGGTTATGGAGGAGGCGGTGGAATTGGAGGCCATGGAGGTTATGGAGGTGAAGGTGGAGAAGGACATGGAGGTCATGGACATGGAGGTGAAGGAGGACACGGACATGGAGGTGGACATGGAGGGGGAAGTCATCATAGATAGGATTAATAATAATAATAGCACTTTTAGAATGTTTCGTTAATTAGTTCATTAATATTTCAGAAATTATTTCGCTTTTCATTCTTAAGAAATCAGTCATAAAATGTAAATAATTTTTTTAACTGAAAAATACTCCGTAAACCAAATGTCAAGAGAAATGTATTTGTTTTTATAATTTGGAATTTATATTATATCATACCGTATTGTATATTTATTGAAAGCTAATTTTATATAAATTTATATTTAATTCAATACTATTGTCTAATTATTATTTTGAATTTTTTCAGTTTTTTATAAAAAAGTTTAAAATTAAATTTGACAAGTAAATTTAACTTATACAAGTAAATTAGGTTATAGTGATCGTGTTTAGAAAGACGCTGGACATGTACTCGGAGACGTCAGGTTCGAGTCCTGGCCGAGTCACTTTTAGTTTATTGTGTTAATTAAATATTTATAACATCTAAAATATATTTATATAGACTTACCTCTAAGAAAATGATTGAATTTTAAAAATCTAAAGATTTATATTTTTTTAAAATCATTAAAATCAATTTAATCAAATAAATGTTTGAATAATGAATGAAACAAATTAAGCTTAACTAAACTAAAATATAACTAGTGTGAAAAATTTATTGCGATCTTTTTATATTGTCAATTATAAATCTTTTTTTGTAATCCTCGTGATTACGGTTTAATTTATAATTTATAAAATGAGATTAAGATTTTAATTTGAAGTTATTTTCTAATTTTTTATGAATTGTTGTGTTCATTGATTTTTCCATTAGATTAAATGAAATTCAATTAAAATAGAGAATCACATAATACTATCAACTAATGACCAAATAATGATCTCTTTTGTAATATAGAGATAACGAAATAAAATAAATAAAAAATAGTTTGTGAAATAAGCCAATCAAATAAAAAAATAGTGGAAAAGTGACAGGGATAGCCAGGATTGGTTAATTCATGAAACATGATGGTATTTTTTAAAATTCTTTCAAAACATATATAAAACAATCAATTATTTATTCAACTGGATGATTTAAAAAAATTTTTAAAAAACAAAATGGTTAAGATCAGGTCAAATATTTTACTTAATTTCAACAGAAATGTGTTGAAGATTATCCTAAATTTTTGATTGCTTAATTTTTGCAATACTCGCTTCATTATCCATATGAAGTGCAATTAGTAAAACAAGATTGATCATTAATATTAATATATATAACTCCGCTTTTATAGAAAAATTTCGCACCATTTTTCACGATTTAGAAATTAATAAATATTCCGATTATCATCTCTTTGATAGTTAAGAGATTTAGATGAATATTGACTAGTTAATATTTGCCAAATTATCAATTATATTTTACTAATTTTATCTGAATTAGAAGCACTTTAGGGTTAAAATTGTTGATTTGCTTGCTTATTTTTGCTTAAGTGAACATTCAAAAAGTACGTACGCTAGTGGTAGGGGAAAGGGAGTCATACGAAAACACACAAAAAGAGTACGACTAAAATGGGAGGGGTAGTTTTAATAGTACGTACATAAAACTGAATGAATATTTAATAGAGATCTTCTACCAAAAGTTTGAATTTTCGTATTTTCGAATCAACTAATAATTTTAACATTATAGTATTTGTAAATAATTCAGTTTATATTCATAAATTCTATTTTTATTAGTAATTATTATGATAATTTAAAATTATATATAAATTTCGATTATTTTATAGAGGAGGGGGTCAAACCCAAGAGTACGTACTTATCGGTTTACCTTATCTAATTAGCACGAATGCGTACAAAGGAGTGAGGAGTCTAGTTTTTTAGAATTTTTGCGTACGTACTTTTTTGAATGTTCCCTAACTCCAAAATGGGTCCTAAGCAATTTTTAATGGTTTGCACCCATAAACCCAACTCAAATGCATTGGCACAAATTTTATGTTTGCATATATAAGTAAACGCTGTCAAATAAAACAAGCTAAATAAATTAAAATTTTTCATTCCAAAATACCTCCAATACACATTTAGATTTAATTTCTATGATAATTATGAATTAATTGTTTGCATTATTCTTTATTAAAATGGGTTATTATTATTACTCTTAAAAACATTTTGCGTTACCAATAATGACCTCCTATGGACATACAATGTTTACATCCATGCCCCCCATGTCCATGACCTTCACGTAAAACGAATCTATAACCTCCTTTTTCTTCGAAAGAGGAGCTAAAAGGTCAAAACAATTTACAATATATAATATCTTTAATAAATATCAGAGATTCTCTCAATTTCACTAAATAATTATCAAATAAACGATTGTCAATGAAAATTAGTTCGACTTTTTTCATAATCTTGATTAATTTGTTGGGTATAATGTCTGGAATTAAAGTTGACATCGAATATATAAAACGATTTTTATTAACCTTCTATTGCAAACTGAAGTCTGATTTCGAAGACATAACTGTAAGAATAAGTTTGATTGTCTGAACGGTGAAAGTGAATGCGTTTTATAATAAAATGAATTTTCAAATAAAATCTCCAATAAATGAATTTTTTATATTTGCAATAATTTATTCGACGTTTTTAACTAATATTGAATGCAAATGGGGATCTAATATCATCATTCTTGGTGGGGGAGGTGGTGGTGGTGGGGGCGGAGGAGGAGGTGGTGGTCATCACCACCATTATCACCACGGAAAAGGAGGGGGAGGAAAGACTCAAATAAGTAATACTATTTTACATCGATTCCAAAAATCTCATATTTATTTGATTCATTTTTAGTTCCCATACCCATCCCATGGCCTGTCCACAGTGGAGGTGGAGGTGGAGGCAACCACTACTATCATCATTCAACTAAGACTGGTATGAATTGTTTATGTTTTCATAAATTTGATTCAAAATAAGCTTAAATATGGAATACTTTTAGTTCCGATTTATATTCCCGTAAAAACTGGAACCAAAAAAACTACAATCAATGTCTATGGAGGACATGGAGGCAAAGGCGGTCACGGAGGCTATGGTGGTGTTGGCGGCCATGGAGGTTATGGTGGAAAAGGTGGATATGGTGGTAAAGGTGGACATGCGGGTCATGGAGGTCATGGAGGTTATGGTGGAAAGGGTGGACATGCAGGCCATGGAGGTCATGGTGGATATGGAGGTTATGGTGGCAAAGGTGGACATGCGGGTCATGGAGGCCATGGAGGTGGTGGTGGAACTGGACATGGAGGACATGGACATGGAGGTCATGGAGGTCATGGACATGGAGGACATTGAGGTTCAGAAGGAAGTTTTCATCGTTTGGGTTAATAATAAAATATATCAATTCATTAATCATTTATTTCCGTATTATTTGGCCTTAAATTTGATAAAATAAAAAACAGCCATAAAATGTACAGACATTCGCAAAGCAAGTCATCGATTTATTGATATTTAAATCTTATATTGCGTTTATATTTAATATTATAAGTAATTAAATAGAAATTCTATAAACTTTTTTTTATAAATTAAAAATATTTTATAATTTTTATATAACAATAGATTTTACGGAAAATTCAAATCTTTTTTAGTTTTGGTTATAAACGAATTGAGTGATACATTAATTATTATTATAATAAATATATTAATAGTTAGATTTGACTAGGCTTAATATTATTAATAGAGCTACAAAATTCTTCTGCTGGCTCATGGGTTAAAGTTGTACTTACCACAAAATATTTCTTGTAATATCTTTGATTATTAAGAACTTCAATTATACAAGGTATGAAATAATTAGCTTTACCACTAAAAATAATTGTTTTCTAATTATAAATTTTTAGAAATTGCAAATGAAGTGAAATATAGAATATAATTCCAGATATAGGAAGGATATTATAAAATTCATAAATTTTTGATTGCTTAATTTTAGGTAATATCCGCCTCATTATCTGTATTATTAATGAAAAAAGTAAAACAATTTAGAATAACATATAATCTTTTTAATACATATCAGAGATTCTCACAATTTCAGTAAATAAATAACAACAACAAAAACTACTATTAATGAAAATTAGTTCCGATTTTTCTTAACTTTGATTAATTTTGTTTTTTTTAAGGAAAAAATATCTGAAATCATTGAAGCGAACAAAGAATATATAAAACAATTTTTATTAAACTTTTATCGCACAGTGAAATCTGATTTTGAAGAGACAGTACTATAAGAAAAAGTTTGATTGTTTGAATAGTGAAAGTGAATTTGTTTTATAATAAAATGAATTTTCAAATAAAACTTTCCATAAATGAATTTTTCTTATTCTCAATCATTTATACAATGTTTTTAACTAATATTGAATGTAAAAGGCATGGCCAATCCAATATAATCATTATTGGTGGCGGAGGAGGAGGCAATGGAGGTGGAGGTCATGGTGGCGGTGATCACCACCATTACCACGAAGGGGGAGGTGGAGGAGGAGCACAAATAGGTACTACTATTTTATATCACTTCTATATATCTAATATTTATTTATTGATTTTCAGTTCCCATACCGATCCCAATTCCTATCGGAGGTGGAGGAGGCGGTAAAGGTAACCACTATTATCATCATTCAACTAAGAGTGGTATGACTTTCGGCTATATTTTTAAAAAATTGATTATAAAAAAGTTTAAATATTAAATACTTTTAGTTCCGGTGTATATCCCGGTAAATAAGGGCACTTCAAAACATAAAATCAATGTCTATGGAGGACATGGAGGCTATGGCGGTCACGGAGGCCTTGGTGGTGTTGGAGGTCATGGAGGTTTAGGTGGAGAAGGAGGATATGGTGGAGATGGAGGTTTGGGTGGTTGGGGTGGTCACGGAGGTTATGGTGGGGGCGGTGGACTTGGGGGCTATGGCGGTGATGCTGGACATGGGGGTTATGGAGGAAGCGGTGGAATCGGAGGCCATGGAGGTTACGGAGGTGAAGGTGGAACTGGACACGGTGGGCATGGACATGGAGGTGAAGGAGGACATGGCCATGGTGGACACGGTCATGGTCATGGAGGACATGGACATGGAGGACATTGAGGTTCAGAAGAAAGTTTTCATCGTTTGGGTTAATAATAAAATATATCAATTCATTAGTCATTTATTTCCACATTATTTGGCCTTAAATTTTCATAATATAAAAACAGCCATAAATGTACATAAATCTCAAAATATATAATAATAAATTATAGTAATTAAGTAGAAATTATATAAATTTTTATAACTCAGAAATATTGTATAATATATATAAAACATTATAATTTTTATATACAACTCTTTAAAATTTTTTATAATATTTTATATTAAAACTGAGATTTTATTAAACTTAACATGCTTAGTATTATTGAATTTAAAATATAAGATATTTGGTTTAATCAATAAAAAATAAAACTTTTAGATAGTTATAAACTCTTAGAAGTTTTAAATGAAGTGAAATAAAGAATATATTCCAAACTTAGAAAAGATATTTTAATATTTTCTATATTCTCCATTGGTTTCATTTATACTATATTTGTACAGTAATTGGATTCTCCTTTAAATTCATTGATTTAAATAAAATTTAATTCTGTTTTACATTGTATTCCAGGGATGTCCAGCTCGGAATAACCCTGGCATTTTGGCTGGATACCCTTAAGGCTCTCCGCGAGGTACCACGGAGGTACCGCGAGGTCTCTCCCCCCCCCCCTAGGCAAGATTTTAGGAGACGTTTTCAAAATTTATTGTGAAATTCAACACAAAATAGTAATGTTTATACTGTTTCACTAAGTTTTGTATTAACAAAACCATAAATAAACTCATTTTGAACACTATTTCACAGCTTTCAATCAGTTTATCATTAAAACACTACAAATACACTAATTTTGGCCAATTTTTCACTAATTTTAATGTATTTTGTATTTTTTTAAAAAACCATAAAAGACTGATTTTTTGCATTAAAAGCACATTTATTACATATCCCCTGACATTTTCAAGTGTGGACTTCCCTGATTGTATTCAAACAATTTTATAAAATTTACATAAATATAATCCAATGATAAAATCAAATCCTATTTCTATAACTCATTGAAGCAAAGAATTGATTACAAGAATTGAATACAGAATAAAATCCAATTCATATGGCATTCAAATCGCCATCTGTTGGACTCATTGTTAATATTATATAAAATTAATTATTTATTTATTTTTGTCAATAAAACTGAGATTTGAATTGAAATTAAAGTTCAATTAATTTATTAAATAATAAATAAATAAAATAATATTTTATTATTAAATATAAAAAACCTGAGAATAATATAACAATAGTATTGAAAACAATTAAAATTTGTTTTACTTTCGACTCATTTGTCTATAATTTACCCAAAATTTAATTTATTATTAAATCATTTCATCGATTGGTTAAGGAATGGAGGAATTGGCGAACGTAGACATCGATTCCGGAAAATTCAAATATGTTTTGATTGAAGTGACGGACGAAGAGTCCAAACGCAAGAAGTATATCGTGAGGGGCTATAGGAGGGCCCCATTTCATGGTAGGCACCCATCCATTCATTTCCTGGTTTACTATTTGGACCATTAAATGCATTTTAATTCAATATAACTATTAATTCGGTTTATGTCTAACAATAAAACTATGCTTTTATTCCGGATATAAAATATAGAGATTATAACAAACAGTGAAAGTAATGCTAATTTTGTATTTAAATTATAGTATTTTTCATAATGTGTTGGAAAACATGTTTTACCGGCTTTTAAATTGTGATTATTTTCCCACAATTTTCTAATCAAAACATTTAAATCTATTTATCAGAAAATTTGTTTTTTCTTGAATTTCTATATAAATATGTTTTCCCTGTTATTCAATAATTGCTTAAAATAACAGCTCATTTATATAATAGAGCGCATGGAATATAATTTCTTGACTTTGGGATAAAATTCAGATCAGTATTTAATATCCGATCCGACTTTTAAAGGCCAAATCCGAACCGTTTTGGACCTATACTATAGAGTTAGAGGAATGAAAAGTATAGCCTTTCCTTAAGAAAAAATTTTGGATTTTCACAATTAAATAAAAAGATTGCAGGATTATGAGCACAAACCAGAATTTAATAACCGTTTTGTTTCATCAACAATTTTATGGGAGATAAAGGGTGTCCGGGATAACTAAAGTATTATAATAAGGGGAAGTAAGTACAGAGTAGTATAGAGATAAACGATAGAAGTTAGATCATTATAACAAGAAGTAAAAATATAATTGTGTTCTCGGTCAAAATGTGTTACAACAAAAATTGTTAATAGATTGATCCCATAAAATTGATATATTAACAAGTATAGTTATAGACAGCTCCATGCTTAAAAATGAATTAAAACATTTTTCTTGACGACGACCTCCTGAGTAATCTGATCATAATATTAATATTTTTGGAATTCTCATAGAACACCCTTTATATCCCATAAAACTTTTTGTTGTAAGATTAGCTAAATCAACACGGTTATTAAATTCGAGTTTGTACTCATAATCTTGCAATCTCTTTATTTAATTGTGAACACCTTGAGGAAAGCACTGGAATACAGTATTTGATTAAATTATTTTAATATCAATTTAGTTATTTATAAATAAAGCAAGGAATAAAAATTGCTTAAAAAGTTCTTACAATTAAAAAAGTGAGCGTTCCTCAAATTAGAGAATTAAGTTTAGAGTGCAGTTAAAAGGTTTTAATTCTTTTATAATTTAATAATTAGTCGATAATAAGTTCGTGTTATAAAACAATTAAATTAATTAATTAAAAACGTATTAAATGCATTCTCATACTTTTTCACTAAATTTACTTCGCGCTCACTTTTTAATTGCAAGCAATTTTTATTCCTTGCTTTATTCACAAAGAATGCATAAATAGGTTTCCGATTGCAATTAAGTGGTTGTTAACAAAGATTCATTTCAGTCATTCCTTGTCTGACAACCCTTTAATTTACGTGTTATTATATATAAAATACTGTAATATAACTTGTTTTTTTTAACCCGAACTGATAGTATTTAGTGAAGCCTTTATTATGTCAGCGATGACTGACGAATGAGACATAAAATAATATCTAGTTTTTTATTTTGAAAACTTAAATGGGTTAAAATTCTTTTTTTATATATATATTTATTCAATTATATTTTCGTGTCGACAAAAAGAAGCCAATTATTTAAAATTATTTTCTGTTTTTGATGACATTTTTGAAATTTAGTGGAAAATTAAACCCAAAAATAAATTACATTTTGTCTGTTTAGGAGATATTGTCGACGAAATAGAGCCCCAATTGAGGGCAAAAAAGCTATCGTATGATTGCGTGGGCGGCGGTAGAATTGAACACAATTCAGATGAGAAGACTATCTTTATTTATGGCTATTCTCAAGGGTTCGGCAAAGCAGACCATTCCATCACCTGTCAAATCCTCAAAGACCACTTCAAAGACTATAAAGCAATCAATTGGTCAGACGATGGATATTAACTCATAATTAGTTGTGAATCGAAGTTAAATCTGTATTCAAACCATTTATTGTGCTTTCGATCTGAAAAAAATTTAAATAAACATTTGTTTGGAATAAAATTTTGTCTCTTTATTAGTATATAATGAATAACTTATACAATGATTTAATAGTAATGTTTTGGTTTCTATTTATAGTATTATTGATCTTATATTTCACACCAAAATAATTAATTCTGAAAAATCAATAACTTATTGAAAAAATTAAGTTGAAGTCAATAATAGAGTATATATTTATAATATATATAACACTTGTTTTAAAACACAAGATTTCAATGAATTAGAATCGACTCCAAAGTCAATGACCATTAAAGTCATGATTGCATTCATTATATAAGCGAATGTCTTATTTTCTCTTTGGTATTCTCTGATCAGTCAAGAGTGTGACGAATACGAGCAAAAGTATTACCAAATATTACGTTAAATAAATAGCTCACACATTACTATCCTTTCTATACATATTTGTTGACAAATAAACTTATTTCAAACTCCTGTTTAGCGTAATTAGTGTTTAGAGTTGAGCGCATGTGTGAACAAAAGGTACTAAATGTTATAGCATTATCATAACAAACATATGGCACATAACGCTCATATTAATAATGGATTTCTATTGTTCATCAATTAAACACTCATTGAATAGATTTTTTCAATAAATTTTGAATAGAAACTGTACTGGAGATCAAAGTTATATTAAGTCATATGTAATACAGTAGAGCGTATTTAAACAATACATAGATAATTATAAATAACTAAATCAATTAAATATATTATAAAAAAAATCTATTTAACAATAATAATGATCACGAATTACAGCAAAATTTTTGATAATATATTTAATTGATTTAGTTGTTTATAATTATCTATGTATTATATAAATACGCTTTACTGTATTATAGACGTTGTCTTAATAAAGCGCTGATTTCGAGTCCAGTTTGTATAAAAAATTTATTGAAGAAATCTATTGAATAAGAATTTTCATTACAGTAATTACGCTAAATATGAGTTTGAAATAAGTTTATTTGTCAACAAATATGTATAGAAAGGATAGTCTAGTAATGTATGAGCTATTTATTTAACGTAATATTTGGTAATACTTTTGCTCGTATTCCGTCACAGTGTTCAGGGCTCACAGAATACCAAAGAGGAAATTGTATAATAAAAATTCATATAATATTTGTGACAATAATATAAATTAAATTAAACACTAATTATAATAATTGTATATCAAATCAATCGATTCATACATTAATGAAATCTATTATACATTTCATTGAAAAAAAGATGTTTTTTATGTTTGCCTTTGAAAAGAAAATGATTTGAAACTAAACGACGGAAAGAGAATACAAAACAAAAAGATTGAATTGAATTCATGAGAAAACTTAATAAAACTTTTAAAAGTGAATAAAAATAAATTAAATGCAAAATACAAATTTTAATACTTTTAAAGTAATATAAATTATGAGAAAAGAATTCATAGGTTCAGAATCAAAAGTTTAGTTTTTTACAAAATAAAAATATTAAGATTTTGTTTCATAAACTATAAAATTAACGTTTTTTCAAATATTTTCTCATAAAATGATGCAAAAAAAACTTTTTTTTTATTTTAAAGTTCACAAAACAAAACGTCTCATATATTAAATATTATGTTAGAATTGATTTTATTGTTACCAGGGGTGGCCAAGCTCGACTTTCCTATGGGAAATATTGGGAGGGGTCAAATAGCATTAGTTTGAAAACCTTATTTCAGGTTAAAAACTAGTTGTGTGCAAAAGCTAGCTTAAGGGAAAACCGGTTTTTATTAACATTCTTTGGTTAAAAACAGGTATTTCCTCTAAAAAAGGCGATTTATTTAATAAAAAAGGTATATTTAATAATTACACACACCCTTAGGATAGAATTTTTCAAAATTCTCCAAGCAGGTATTTTGCTTATACCCACTTTCCTTGGCCACTCCTGATTTCTAAAATATAAACTATATTTTAAAATAAAAATTATTGTTGAATTTATAGTCAAATAAATAAATCTATAATTTTAAACATATTTTAAGTATAAAAAAACTAAAAATAATCAAATTTGAGTTTTAATAAATAAAATAATTATATATTATATTAGAACTCAAAGCTAAGAGAGAAATAGCACTCAAATATTTGGCACATAATTACTTGGAAAAAAATAAAATCATGCAAAAACTAATTGTTTCCTGAAATGTGAAAAAAAGTCAATCAATACTTATAACTAGGGCATTGTAAAAGACCTATTTGGCCTATTTTATCGGTTCATAGGAACCCCTCCGGAGTTTGTGTGCAAACGAACCACATAGTGAGGGTCTATTTGCCAAACTTTTATTGCACCTATAAATGCCTATTTGATACGTTAGAACCTATTTGTAGGTTTTTGACAATTTAAGGAATAATGTTGAATATTTAGTTAAAAAATCATTAGATACTATCTAAATATCACTTAAATAGTGATTTCTAAATCAGATTTAATTAAATATTGGCAATTTATTTCGGTAGAAACTAATATAGTCGATGTAATACAAACATTCGTGTTCTTAGTTTAGTGACAGTAGAATAGAAAGCAATAAATTATGAATACATTTAAGTTATAAAATCAGAGGAACTATTTCGAAAAGAACTTCTGATAACCTCATCATTTTTCTTTGAAAATACCTGTTATACAAAGTTACCTAATATTTGGTTTTTATATCTATAAATATAATACTTATAAATAGCAATTATCTTCCTTAACCATAACTTACAGCACAATCAGGCTGTTTCACTAAAAAATTGTTATTTTATATTTTATTATAGTGCCTATTATATTAAAATACTTCCTTAACATTTTAAGAATTAAATCACTATTTTATCACACCTAATACCCAATCATACAACGATATGGCTTTCAGATTACATCTTTTATGTTTTTTGTTATCTTGTTCTTTAAATTTTCATATTTTATTTGTTAATTTTTACAATTTTTGAAAAAATTAAAAACCTATTTAAGGATCTATTTTACCCCTTTATAACTCCTATTATAGGACCTATAAAGGGTCCAATAAACACCTATTTTGCAATGCCCTAGTTATTATGATTTATATAAATGTTTTTTTGAGCAAATGATTTTGACCTTTATAAAAATAACTTATACTCTTGATAGGATACAAAATTTAAATAATCGAATAATTTCTCATATGTTTTATATAATTTTATTATTCGATTACAGTTCATTTAAATTAATGAAAATAGTTTAAAAAAACAAAATGAGAGAGAGAGAGAGAGAGAGAGAGAGAGAGAAAGAGAGAGAGAGAATGTAAATTTTAAAATATAAGAATTTATCTTGTACCCTTCAGCAGCTAGAATTTTTTTATTAGTACAGAAAAATAGCCTTAATATTAGTCAATAAACTGATAAGCGCTGGCGATTTGCAACCCGATTCTTCTCGTAAGGAAAATTAAAAGCATTAAAGATGAAGATTAAACTTATAAAATTAATTTCTATTAATAATTAACTAACTCGTAAATAGTAAATTTAAATTGGTTATTTAAAACCACATGTTTATTATTTTGGGAACCAGTAAAATATTTTTATTTTAATAATTTAGATGCACATGAGTTTAGAATAACTTAAAATAGAAACTAGTAAACGGAAATGCAAATTTAAGTGTTTGTGCTTTCACATTAATCCAGTATTTATTTTGCTGAATCATAACAAGTTTAAAATGACGCAAAAATTATGGTTATTTAGACATAATATTTAGAGCATTATTCTTTCATACAATAACAAGTAATTACCACATTGTACCTCCACCTGAACATTTCTGACATATATGGTATATTGATTACAACTTCTTTTGCATCTATGATTAAATCTAGATTTTAACAAGTAAATCTATCAAGCAATAATACTAAATTACTGATTACTAATCCAATTACTTGGAAATAAAGAAAATAAATTTAATTTATATTGATTTTAAGAAAATAATACAGTTTATAATAATGAAAATTTAAAATGAATATCTCACATTTATGAAGAATTTAACTAGTAAATATAATGGCTATCTTTCGTTTTAAACTTTTAGAATTTCGCTTTATATTAATTTATTTGACCGATAAATGAATATCAAATAATTATAAATAAAATATTTGTCAAAGAGTTTCTAAAAATTTAAGAATTATTTAATTTTATATGAAAATTAATATTTAGCTGTCGTTCACATTTTAGTCAAATATATAGCACAATGCCAAAAACTGATAAATAATAAAGAATTATGCTCATTACTCGAATTTAAGAACTACACTCATGTCACTCACATATAAAATGCTTGTTAGTCCTGGCATGTATGTATGGCCTAGTATTATTCGTTTTGAAGTATTTACACTCTAAAGTTTTTATATTCTGCTTAAAACAAACTGTAAAACTCAAATGATTATCAAATATTAGAATATAAAAGCGAGTTAGCATGTTGAAAGCTACAGTAGTTAATTAATAATATCGGATTAAAATATTCAATACTGACCGGAGTATCTCCGTTACAATTCCTTGTCTGTGACTGTTTATCTTCACTAAACCGACCGTGCACTATTTGTTCCCGATCACTGGCCATTCTTGACTGTAGCACAAAGCCAGAAAAGGGCAAATTCTTGGCTACGATTGTCACAATAATATTACCATTTGATCCATGACTGAGTAATATATCATACGGAGCCACTCCATATTGTTTGGCCACACCGTGACCCGGGTATAGAGTATTACATGACCTAGCTGGTGCTCCATTACTATAACCGTGGATACACACAAATAGTGTTGCTATTATTACATAGAATATCATTTTGTTAGTGTTGACACAACATTGCACTTTCACTTTCTATAAATGAAAAATGAACTGGCAAATAAAGATTGTGATGATAAGCACATATAAAAATTATCGCAATATGTTTCATGAAAGCTGTCTTTAGTGTAGACAGGTCAATTAAGTTTAAGTAAGTGAATATTACTTTCGATTTTATCTACAGTTATAGATTGTAACAATATAGAGCATGTAGCTTAATTAGTTTTCTAGTGATAAAACGTTAAAAAACAGAAATTCTTTATTATCATTTTAGCTTATCTAAACTTTTCTTTCTGTAAAGTATGAGTCAGTATTAAAAAGTTCATCAATATTTTACAGACACATAGATATAAATTATAAAGTTTATGACACGGAAATTGACGAAGAGATTACTTCTTTTGAACTTAAATTATTTTCATATTTAATATTTATTCTGTGATTTATCTTTTTAAAGCATGAATATTTATTAGAAAAGACATTTAGAACGTCTAGTATTTTATTTAATATAAAAACTAATAGCTAGTTTGATTTGAATTTTTATTTGATTAAATCAAATTCTTGTACTAATTAGATTAACTGCTGACCATGATAATTAGGAATTAATAAATTAAAAGATTAAAAGATTATATTGACTTTAAACTGTAAATATATACATAAATATGAATTGTATATATCAGTAAAGAATTTTATATTATATAATATTAGGCCAAGAACAAATCGAATTTAAAAATACTTTGTATTTTTCTGAAAATAATGAATTATCTACTCCTTTAAGTAAGATTAAAATTTTAGAAAACTCATTTTAATGAAAAATAATTCTGTTAACTTATAAATAATAACTAGATATTATAATTTTTCTTTATGTAGTAATTTAATATAGACATGAAAATGTAGATGGTAGTATAAATAGATCAATTAGTAAGGTACATTATAGCAAATTATGAATATAACAATAGATCAGAGATTTATTTTAAAATTTGCAGATTAGGTATTTAAAATGATATCATATCTTCTATTAACCTATCATATTAGAAAATTAAATTATTGTGCAATATTTCATATTGTTTATTCTAACTTATAAATGAAATTTCTGTTAAAAATACAATAATAGTGTTAATCAAATACAGAAATTTAAATAGCAAAGAGATCTGAAATTTGAGATTTGAAAATCTATAAAAAGTGGAATAAGAAATAGATGTTTCAGTTCAAGTTATATAAATATTCACTATTATATGAATCGTGGAGAACCATAGTATGCTTGACTTTAAATACTATACACTATTCACATTGGAAACATTGATTTTGCATTTTCACACTGCTATAAAATCGCGACCGGTATGTTTCCTATGTGAATAGTGTATAGAACTTAAATTCAAGCCCTTTATGCTTCGCGAAGATTCATATAATTTACCAGAAATATTCTTACCAGAAGTTCTGATGAGTGATAATAAAGAATTATATCATTACAAGATTATTAAAAGCAAAACGTGGTAATCTATATGAATTGAGGCAATTAGTCTAAGTTCATGTGATAAATGAAAATTCATCAAGAATTTCTTAATTAAAGATTTTTACAGTTTTAAAAAAAATAATTTCAGGTATTGTTTAAAAAAAGGTTATAAAAACTGCATAATATTAAAATAAATTTGTAATCTTGCAAAAAAATCAAACTACATTAAGCAAGGAATATTAGTTTATAGTTTCTAATATTCCTTTTGTATAAATATATAAAACGAAGTTTAGCTTGAAACTAAATAATTGTTTTTAAAAAGCAGATTTTGACATTTACATTCGAAATTAATATTGACAATTGAGTTAAATAAGTCACTGTTAATTTATTCACAACTACCATGTAAGTATAAGTAGTACAGTTAGCAAATAGTACATTATTCACTGTTTACTATATGAGCATTAATAAATGAAAGGAAAATCACTGACCAAACAAAATCACAAATATTTTATAATTTAGGTCAATTAAAACCCACAGGTAATAGTGATTAGAATGCATGAAAAGCGAAAACAAGTTAAATATTTTCAAGCTTTTTATATATCTATATATATAACTAGTTTTTGAGAGCAGATAACAAGAAAAAAGCAGTTCCAACAATCACACATTCATTGATATTTTAATAACTTAATAATAAACTAAAAGAGGCTGTAATAAAAAGTAAAAGTTCTTTTTTACTTAATACTACAGTATATATGTGTTTGTTAGGAGCACCTGAAGTATTCAGTGTTTTCTCTATTAAAATCTTTCAAAATATTTTTTTTATATTCCCTTAAAAACTGTAACTTTTTTCTGACAACACTTATTACAGGATTAGCTTTTCATAAACAATAAAACAAGAAAAATAATTAAAATTATTGAATTTTTTAAGCAGATTTACATAACTTATGAAATAAATTCAAAAAATATATTTTAAATTAATTTTTTTAAAATATGAATTATTTTCTTCATTCATATGGAAAGTATTGATTGCTATATTGAATATCCTTATCCTTCTAATATTCTGTCCTGTTATTTAATGTTAATATTTTAAGGAAATATTATTTTGTCAATGAGAAAAATATTTTTAATAATAATAATTATTATTAAAAAACAAATAATGAAATGAAAATGTCACTCAAATATTTAATCTGTTACTAAATGGCCGAGGGTTAAATTTAAAATCATATTATAAAATACGTTTAACACGTTCATATTATGTTTTTTAATAAATTGTCATGGTTTGCATTGGCCTCTTAACAATTTACTAATGTATTAAAGTAAAGCAAAATAAAATATTATATTTTTAAGTATTGTAAAACTGTTCAGTTTTTTTTAGGACAGGGATATTTTGTGAAGACTGTAAGTATTATTTTAATATTTAGTATATAATAAAAAGAAAAGATAAAATTTTTGAAATTTATCAACTTAGATTTGATTTATAAAAGTGATTTTTGAATTCACAATCTATATTAAATTAGGAAAGCATCTGGAATAAATTAAATAGTATTTGTGTATAAACTGATTCAATAAAATCAATTTTTAAAATCTTCGTCCAATAAAAATAATAAGTGTGACAGCTCTCATATATTCTGGTAATCATTTGCAATCTCTATTAATTTATTTGGACGTCATTGTTAATCATTGATAAACTTATGTTTTTATGAATAGCGTTAAGGATATTATTGTTATAATTTTGCTTTTATTTTTATTGAGTTTATCCAATACACACATAGAGTTGTTGGCCTTTTAGATATACCCTTTTAAACTGTCAGTGCGGGACAAATGACCTGTATTTTTGTCTTGTTTTGAATAAACTCCATGTTATTGTAAAAGTTGCCATTAGAAACACATTTGCATTACATAATTGTCAAAAAGTTTTCAAATTGACATTATTTTAATCTTTATTATTAAAATTCTTAAGAATAAAAGTTTATTATATAAATGATTGAGTTGTGAACCAATGTTGTAATTCATAATTTAAGTGCAGGTCGTAACTTAACTCAGGCACAATTGCCTCTGATAATAATACAAAAGTATTGGTCAACTATTCAATTAGTGCTTGAGCTTAGTTACGACTTACTCTTAATTTATTTATTATATAACTTTAAATAATTTATAACATTTTACATATGGACTGTAAAAATGCAATATTTATTAGTAAGAATTACCAGATCTTCTTTATTTTATTATAGGTATTACGAAACACCATGGTCATTTTTGAACCTAACGTTAGAAATACAATCATTTCTCGTTTTGAGACCTCATGGTATTCATCTCTCTCTATATTTCATCCCTCATTCTCCAGACCCAAACCCACTCTAATTGACTATAATGTAATTTATACCTCGATTACATCCCTCTCTCGTTTTTGAAACCAATTCAATACAAAACAATGTTAAGCATCACTTATTTTTGTATCTCAAAAGAAAAGAGTAAAATTTAGGACAGGGGGGTCCAGGTGGTATTTCGCAATCGCTAAGTTTTTGCGGATTTTAATTAAAAATGACATAAATTAAAAGAATTTCAACTAATTCTCTAAGAATTTAATAGAGATTGAAAGAAATTAATCTAATTATGATGAATTCTGTATGAATTTAGCAAAATTTGATGAAATTTAGTAAAAATTTGACAAGATTCTCTTATTTTTATGAATTAGGCACAATTTCACAAGATATTCCGAAACGGTAACATCGGCGTAATTTTTCCAACTCGTTTTGAGGGGTATTTCACGGGCGACCTAAGAGATATCCAACTAGAATGACAGGAGGATATTACGAGATGGGATCCTAGATCAAATAGTCCCTAACGTTTTAGCGTTTTAATTAGTTTTAATTTGGATAAGTATTTCTTCGAAAGAGGATATTATATACTATATCGCAACATATATATATGATATAGATTATTTGTTGGATTTAAACAGTAATCCGGATGTGAGAGATTTTTTATATTTTTATTGAGATTAGATAAATTAATTCGAGTTAATATTGAAGGTTTATTCATTTTTCCGATTGTTTCTATTAAATTCTATCAAATATAGCTTATAAAAGATTAATAGGGAATAAAACCACTTTTTAAGAATTATATTGAAGATTAAATTATATTCACATTTTAGTTATTCATATCTTTAAACAAGTGAAATGAAGGTAAAGTATTCTGGATTAAATAACTCGAAAAGTATCTAATTAATTTTAAAATAATTTATACGAATGATTTGCTTTATATAATTGTCAAATAGTTGTCGGAATACTCTGGTTTGACATTTGTTTGATTTTTGTTTTCATTTTTAAGAACCAAAGTTTATTATATAATTTTAAATAATTTATATACTCATATAAGGAAGGATAATGGGGGGGGTATATAACCAAAATACTCCTTCTGTCTCCGATAAAATCATCAAAATATCCCTATGACAATTTTTGATTTTACCTTACTCCCTCCCCCTGTGCATTTTTCATATTTTGAATTTTATTCTATACCACAACTGATTTCTTAGGAGAGAACATATTAAATGGATTGTTAGTGTGTAAATTGGTATAACCATA
>JAQFXN010000665.1:0-19629 GCA_034693365.1 Liacarus xylariae | reverse complement strand
TTCTATGGAGCGGTTCCCGTTTGAAATTCTTGATTTTAAATTCACTTATACGAGCTCATATAAATGGTTCATTCTTTCCTTTTTTCGCTTGTTTAGAATGGATTCATTGAATTGGTTGTGAAATGTCGACCGAAACACTCGACTTAATTACATTAAGTCAGTCATTATGTGCATTGAAGACATCGATGAGATGAAAATGATTTCAAAAATGGCAGACAAACGGAAGACAAGACTAGCAAAGAGAAAGAGAGTTAGTGTGGATACGGGACCGGTGGCAGCGATGAGCCCCACCCCGGTGGCGGTGGATCCTGTAACGGGACCGTCGGATCCGCATGAGGAGTGGTATAGCATATACAGTGACGATAATGTATTTGAAAGACTAGACGGATGGAAGATATAGAGAGAGAAAAAATGAAAAAAGGGATTAAATGGAGTAAAACACAGAGAGCTTTTAATAATCCAATGACTCAAATGCCCGGATCAGTTGCAGTGGTTAGGCTATCGGATAAAAAGGTGTTAATGGATAAGAAGATCTACCATAAAGAACGTTCATTTGAAGTAAACGGTGCCACCCGTGCAGTCAACGGATTTGAAGTCAACTCTCTTATTAAAGGAGAAAATATTGAGAAAGTGCGCAAAGAGTTGTCTGAATTACTCGAGGGAAAGTTGATATTAGTGGTCGGGTGCAGAAGTGACTTCAATGCCTGGAGCCTCGATGTAAACCATTACGACGTGTTTGACCTCCAGGACGTCTATTGGGTTTCGGGAGACCTCAGAAGGGTGGAAAATCGCCCGCCGGTGTATCGTTGGCGCGAATGTATTATTTCTATTTTGGAATTAATCCACAAAAGACCACACATTCGGCTGTAACTGATTGTCTCTACACTATTGATATCGTTAATGAATATAGAAAAGACAATAGGATTGACAAGACTTTTATGTCAACTTTCATTGAAGTAGACGGAGAAGTATTAAATGAACTCTCCATACCTTTATTGCCCGATTCAGAAAAATTAATGCAAAAGAAGAAAACATTTGATTTTAAAAAATCAATAATACTCTTGAAGTTTAATAGATGGCAAACAAAGTCATTGGCACTTTATAAATTTATTTTTAATTACAAATGATTTAATTTTAATTATTATAATTATTTTTATTGTTTAATTGAATTAATTTATTTAATACAAATTATTTATAATTAATTTTATTTAAATATTTTATTTAATTTTCAATTTATTTAATAAAACATATAAAAACTAAGGCAATTCTGCCTTAAAAATGTATGCCCTATTTTAGGGAGCATTTATGCCGGGCGCTACAGGGCGGATGCGCCATATGCCTATGATGGGAGAACTCTGGTTTGCATACATTAGTTTGCATTCAATTAATTAAAGTAACGTTATTTATGAACACATTATATATGCTTTCAATGCATTCAATGTTGACGTGTCTTGAAATCAGTGATTGAATTGATTTAATCAAATAGTTGTCAATAAATATATGAAAACAAATATAAGTCTTATTATAAGAATTGAATCCAAGACCTGAACCACACAATGAGTACTTCAGCCGATTCTATCTGTTATACTCTGATTAACACAGAGACCGACGAAACAGTAAATGAAGTGACGATAAGAAACGATTTGGGTTTGCATTCAATGATTACTCCATTTAAACACCAATTAATTGAATTGTTTTGATTCCACAGAAAAGGGCGAAACGAAGACGAAGACAGAGGCGCTCAAGAAATTGATTTTTATGATACTTAACGGCGAGAAGTTTCCCCCAAATATGCTGATGACTGTCATTCGCTACTGTTTGCCATCAAATGATCATCAAATCAAGAAATTGCTGCTAATATTCTGGGAAATTGTGCCCAAACGGGGAGCGGACGGCAAACTCCTGCACGAAATGATCTTAGTTTGTGACGCATACAGGAAAGACCTCCAACACCCCAATGAGTTCATTAGGGGGTCGACCCTTAGGTTCCTATGCAAACTCAAAGAACCCGAACTATTGGAGCCCTTAATGCCGGCCATTCGTGTCTGTCTAGAGCACAGGCACTCATACGTTAGACGTAACGCCGTTTTGGCCATATTTAAGATATTTGTGAACTTTGATTCACTCATTCCCGACGCACCGGAACTGATTCTAGACTTCTTGAGCAGAGAAGCCGACGCCAGTTGTAAACGAAACGCATTCCTAATGTTAATACATTTGGATCAGAAGAAAGCATTGGATTATCTCAACTCATGTCTGGACCAAATCGGAGGTTTCAATGATATTCTTCAGTTAGTAATCGTTGAACTCATATACAAAGTCTGTATCGCAAACCCGAGCGAAAGGTCCAGATTTATTCGCGCCATTTATAACCTCTTGAATACGTCCGCCTCGGCGTCAGTCCGTTATGAAGCGGCGGCCACTTTGATTACACTATCGCAGGCGCCGACAGCACTGAGAGCTGCGGCCAATTGTTTTATCGATATATGTATTAAAGAGAGCGATAATAACGTAAAGCTTATTGTTTTGGACCGTTTGATAGCTCTGAAAGAATCGACTTCAGCCGCAGAACGTATACTCCAGGACTCACTTATGGATATTCTTCGCATTCTTAATGTGGCCACAGATCTGGAGGTCAAACAAAAGATATTGAATTTGGGCTTAGATTTGGTTTCGTCCAGAAATGTCGAAGAATTGGTTCAATTGTTGAAAAAAGAAATATTGAAAACACAAACCGAATCCCAGGGAAGCAGTGATGAGACCAATAAATACCGGCAACTATTGGTCGGAACTCTGCACTCGATTTGTCTCAAATATCCGGATGTAATGACTTCAAGCAGTCTTTTGTCCACTTTATTCGAACTCTTAACCAATGCCGACGACGAGTCGACTGCTATTCTGGTTATTGTATTCACTCGTGAATACATCCAAAAGAATGTGAATCAGAAAAACCTAATTATAAGCAGAGTTTTGGACGTATTTCCGGCCATTCGTAACGTGAAAGTCCATCGCGGGTTGATTTGGATTTTGGGTGAGTTTTGTGACGAGAATGAGATCCAAATACTTGAGGCTATGTCTGCCATCCGTTCCTGTATTGGAGAAATACCTTTAGTCGAGTCGGAACTGAAAAAGTTAGAAAACGGCACCGAAAACGAGGAATCGTCGGTCACTGTTGTGCCGAATACGGGACCGACCAGTCGTTCGGTCACTGCCGACGGCTCTTATATCACACAATCGGCACTAAGTGTTAGCGCAAAACCGGAAAAGTCGGCAAACGTTCCGCCGCTCAGACAATATCTACTGAACGGCGAGTTCTTTATCGGGACAGCACTGGCCAACTGTTTAGTCAAACTGGCCCTACGTTTTAAGCAAGTGGTGGGCGCAGGAAAGCAGACCAACTCATTCTTAGCCCAGTCTATGCTTATTCTGACGTCAATTCTTCATTTGGGAAAATCCAAACTAATCACTCAAACCATTAATGACGACGACTACGAGAGAATAGCTCTATGTTTAATGATTTTGACCAATATTTGTACCGAAAATGGAGTCAACGCTGATATAGAGATTCTGTTAAACGAAATATTTTTATCAGAAATGCGCTCCTCTTTGGACAGTATGTTAACGAGCAGTAAATCAGAACAGGAAGAGGCAAAACACTCGGAGTTGAGGGCAAAGAATAATAAATGTGTGGAAAGTGACGATCATTTGCTGTTTTCGCAGTTAATGAGCAAAAATTCTGAGACAATGGAAAATCAATTCGATGTCAGTCTTTCGCAGGCAATCGCCGGTAATGTCGGGCCAACCGCTACCACTGCTTTGGGCCAAAAGGGCGCTAATGTGGCCGACCTATTGTCCGCCAGCAAACTGTCTAAAGTGACACAATTGACCGGTTTTAGTGATCCGGTATATGCGGAGTGTTATGTAAACGTCAATCAATACGACATATGTCTCGACGTCCTTATTGTGAACCAAAGTTCCGATACATTACAGAACTGCACTCTAGAGTTGGCCACACTCGGGGACCTTAAGTTAGTGGAGAAACCGCAACCACTGGTGTTGGCGCCGCACGATTTCGCGAACATTAAGGCGTCGGTCAAAGTGGCCTCAACTGAAAACGGCATTATTTTCGGAAATATCGGTCAGTATTTAAGTCTTTATTTTAAAATTTATTTTTATTTATTGTTTTTATTTCGTGTTATAGTGTATGACATTTCCGGCTCGACCTCTGACCGCAATGTAGTGGTGCTGAACGACATTCACATCGATATAATGGATTACATAATCCCCGCGACGTGTAATGACAGCCAATTTCGCCAAATGTGGGCGGAGTTCGAGTGGGAGAACAAAGTGACTGTCAATACGAGTCTGACTGACCTCCAGGACTACCTGAACCACTTGATCAATGCAACTAACATGAAATGTCTGACACCACAGAAGGCTCTGTCCGGCGACTGTGGATTTCTGGCCGCAAACCTCTACGCAAAGTCCATCTTTGGTGAGGACGCATTGGCCAACGTTAGTATTGAAAAGTCGTCGCCCGAGGCGTCGGTCAGCGGACACATCAGAATACGGGCCAAATCACAGGGAATGGCACTCAGTTTGGGAGATAAAGTCAATGCCTCACAGAAAGCTGCAAAACCAGCATAAATGGAGTGCACTATTGTGTCGGCGCTTAGGAATAGATGTTTTTAAATACTAATAATGAGTACATTAAACAAAACATACATTTAATGATTTAATGCTTTTTTCTTTCTCTTTATTTTCAAAAAAGCCTTTTTATCTTTAAATTTGAATTATATTTAATTATTATAATAAAAGTCTTCTTTTTTGTATCAATTATTTTCATTTATTATTTAAACAGTTGTGCGAAACATAAAAGCCATTCCATTATTATTAATGCATTAATTTATTGAAATTATGTTTTAAATAACTTCTCTTTATTTGAATAATAATTTGATTTTAATTTAGTTTTTATTTTTAATAATTTATATAAAACTTCGAATTGAGACCAAATTTTGTTTTATAATATAATTTATTTTGATTTTTCCGTTTGAATTATATTTAGAACTTTAGTGCAAATTCATTGTCCGCCGAATCGCAAATAAAATAATTTCTTAACTTTTTATTCAGTTTTATGTTTTAATCCAAACAGGGATGTCCAAGGTATAAAATAGATTCCCTAAAGTTCGTCTTGTTTCCTGTTTTGTCTTGTTCCATGTTCGTCTTGCACTGGGACAGGACAAGACAATATATTCATCAAAATTACCAGGACAGGACAGGAATGGAGTAAAACTGAAAATTATCTAAAATCGAGACTTTTTTATTTGGAACTATTTATATGACTTTAATATAACTTATAATTAGTAAATTAAGGCAATGTGGTGGGTATAGCTAAAAGACCCCTGACCCCTTCATCTTGTCTCCGGAAAAAAGACCAAAATACCTCCTGGGATGAAAAAGGAGCAATTTTTAATCCCTGCAATTAGTAATTTTGAGAAAACGGCGTCGAAGAAGCAGTTTTTGGAATATTCTTTGAAATTCTATCTAAATTAGTAGAAAAATAACAGAATTTTGTCAAATTTTTGCTAAATGTAGTCAAATTCTGTTATTGAAGAATTCATCATAATTTGCCTGAATTCTGCCAAATTCTAAAATTCTATAAATTGGGTAATTTTAATGAAATTCTGCTAAATTTGACGATTGCAAATTATTCCACCTTATAACCCTGTGATTTTAAGGCCCTTATCAGTACACTACGGTATATCCCCTGACAGAGTTCATTGCCCATCCCGTTATTTTATTTGACCGAACATTTTTTCCTAATCACAGGCGGGTGGGGTGCTTTGGCAATTTTTCTGAGACAGGGGTATTTCGGCTATACCCCCATTCTCCATCCCTAAAAATAACAAAGTGAAACACTAAAATGCAAAGAGATTATAATTACTTGATTTTAAATTCTTCATAAACATGAGAGATTCACAATTAAATTACGCTAATTTCATGTCCCAAAAGGTTAAACCCTTTCGTTTATAAACATTGAATTCGAAAGTCGGGTGACTAAAACACTGCGAACTGCATTTTAATATTAAGATATTCACGTCATAATATTTATTTCATTGCTTTTCAAATGCTGTGAATTTGAAACAACTATTGCTTTATTGAAATAAACTTCTATCAGAGTTCAAAAACAGTAAATTTACTATAATGTCCATTGCGTCAGATCGTTGACGACTCTGTTTGAATTCAATGTTTATTAATCTGAATATGAATTAATGTTTATGCTTTAACTTTTGTGATACGGAACAATACAGGACAGGTCATCCAGTATAATTATTTTGTCTTGTAAATGCAGGCCAGAACAGCAAAAGACTTGACCAGGACAAGAATCAAACCCAAGTCTAGCCCACAACGAGGCCCAAAAGAAGGGACAGTTCCGGAGAGAGTCTAGGGGAGGGTAACATGGCGGATTTAGCCAATTTTGTGCTGGGGGTATATCACAATCGTCGAATTCCTGCAGTTTGATTAAAATGGGGAAATTTAATAGAATTTCAACTAATTCTGCAAGAATTAAGCAAAACTTGACCAGGAGACCTTTTGGCGGCGAGCTTTATAGGGGATATCCTGCTAAAAGGAAAGGGGTGAGGCATCCCGGGCTGGACCCCCTGGATTCAACTATTAACTCGATTAAACGATTAGTTTATTGTTTAGAGTAAAAAATTTCTTACATTTGATATCATTAGTAAGAAATTTGTTGCAATCATTTATTAAAGTCAGTAGAGTTTAGTCATTGAAATACTACTGCAGTAAATAAAGAGTTGGCCAAAAGGCTAACTAACCTTAATTGGTATGAAGTAATAAATATAAAAAGAGACCAAAAGATAAGTTTTTCTAAATTACATTTTAGATGATTTGATGCATTAAATTCATTGCGAAATAATTTTGTGAATGAATTTTATTTCATTATCTCATCTAAAATAATATATTTTAATTGTAATATTCGCCCAAAGCTAAAGAAATATTCAATAAAGTGCACAAAGAAATCTGGATTTGATTACAATCTCTAATTGCGTTACACTTTTTTTTCTATATGAAAATCTCAAATAAATTATAATTTGTTTAAAGAATTTTAAAATAAATTCTAATTCAAACTCAAAAACTTAATACGAAATGTCTATAAACATAAACCAAATGCACATTAATTAACTGCATATACACAGTTGGAACTAATTAAATCGCAGGCAGCTTTAAGCTATATACTTTATTGCAATGCACTTGTTTTTGGTGTATATTATGTTGATTTATCAAAGTATAACTTCTATTAAAATAATTTTTATTTCATTTTAAACTTTTTAAAAAATCATTTAAAAATAAATAAGTAATATTAAATGTGATTATTTATCACTGATTAATTTTGAAATTGTTTATTTCACATTTACAAAATTCAAACTCAACTATCAAAATACTAATCAAGTCAAACATTAATCAGTGATTAATAATGACATTTTATATTATTTATCTATTTTCAAATAAATTTTTTAAAGTTTGAAATCAAATAAAAATTATTTTAACAAAAGTTATACTTTGCTAAATCAAGATAATATATACTAAAAACAAGTGCATTGCCGTAAAGTATATAGCTTAAAGCTGCCTGCGATTTATTTAGTTCCAAGTGTATAATATAATAAATTCCTAATAAACAAAAACCCAAAGACTTATTGTAAAAACAATGAAAATGAATAATATATTTGATATTAAATTCTGATTTTTCTTTTTCAGATAATTAATTTCAGAGATTCTCGACTTTTAAGGTCATCACAACTCAAATAATGATGACCTCAAACAATAAAACGCCTTTAGTTATCATACAATAGCATAGGGTAGTCATTATTATAATACTAGAATATAATGTTTAGAATTTGTTTCAAATCAAGTTTTACTATAATATGTTTGCAATTATAGTCAACTCTACTGACAATTATATTAAATATAACATCAAATTATATTTTTTATTTTTCTCACAAATATATATCAATAACTGTCTCTTTAGTTGTTAGTCATTATAAAAATTCTTAACTAGCTTAAAATTCGAAATATCGATAAATAGGAACAAAAATGACCCAATTTTTTTATATAGTATATAAACATTTAAAAAAACTTTTGTTTTTGTATTTTTTAATTTTCATTTTTGAATATTTATTCAATTTATTTACGCGAATAATGAACGATGACTTGAATAAACATATATTTATTGTTTATAAAACTCAGAAAAAACTTGTTTTAATTTTTTTTCTGTTTCCCTAAATTTGTTCTGAATTTCAACAGAGAGTAAAAAAGGATCTGTGCTTTCCTTTCCTTCCCTTCCCTTTTTGCTAACATAATACAGTATTTCTATTAATTTTATTAACTTATAATTCAAAACAGTTAGCATTAGGTGATTGACTTTGTATTAATCAAAGGAACGGTAGATTTTGAAATTCAAATATTCTTAAAAATATTATTAATAGTAATAATTTTGAGACTATTTTTGTAATTGAGTTAAAAGTTTTTGATTTAATATTAAGAGTGAATTACTTTTTTTATTTATGATTATTTATGCTTTCATTTGTGCTTTTTATGGATTTTTTAAAGAAATTGTTTGAAAGTTTGTTAGTTTTTTGGCACGAATTACATGTTTGGGAAGGAATTCGTGAGAATATAAGCGCTTTAATGAAGAAAAATTGAACGATTTCTCACTTCTAATCATATAATTGATTGATTGAAACAATAGTTACAAACAATAAACTTAAGATTTGGCTCAAAATTGTTAGAAAAAGTGATTTTATAGATTAGTTTTCAATATATAAATAATATTTGTTCTTCTTTTTCTACTCAATAGCTATTCAGTTACCAAAACATTTCAAATTATTGAATCAATTAATTATTTATAAACAAAATTAAAGTAATGTTCAATAACTCCCGAAAAAACATTTTTTATGCATTGAATAATAAATTGCAAACAAATATTATTTTTTATACCAAGAGTGAGGAAGTAATGAATTTTCAGACAAATTTAACGGAGAGTCCTATTTATTAGAGTTATATTAAATAAAATTAATAGAGAATACATAAGGGAAGGCATATATAAAAAACTTCCACTTGAGTTAACCCAATAATCGATAATTTATGTTCAAATATGGTTAAACAAAAAATTATTTTTGCAAAAACAAAAAACAAACTAAAATTCGGTGAACACAACACTACTATCTCTCACTCGAATCGAGTTCTGAATAATTTGTTGAATCAATTAAATTATTAGATTATTGTATAATATTTCAGAAATATATTTGAATAATAAATGAAATACTATTCTCTGGAAATACAGTAATTCTCTCTTTATTTTAATTCATAATTCATGAGTCTCTTAGAGCCAAATCCAAACGATTCTAATCTAGACTTTACTGTAGTTTAAAAGTTTTGATAAATATTTTTTCAAAGGATATATTGGAGTGAAGTGTATATTACAGAAATTGATTGACACATACATTCACTTCGACTCTGAATTGATTGAAAAATTTAAAGATCAATGAATTTAATTCTAAACATTTAATATATTTCTCGTATTTCATAAACATTTGATTTTTCGTGTGATTTCGGGTTTAAAATTACAGGAAATTTATTATTTTGATTATATTTTAGCAAATAATCAATTTCAATTTCATTTTGGGCTTAAATCAAAAGAACTATTGAATATATGAAATATTTATTAAATTGTCAAAAGAGATATAAAGAATTTGTTCTTCAATTCATCTAATCCTCTATTCTAAAAGAATTTCATTGGAATTTTTTTCCCCTTTTAATTGATTATTTATGAACAAAAAGGCATTGAATTTCAGACATTGATTCATGAATTTATAGAACATAAGTCTAAATTTCTTCGAATAAGTATTTAATTAATTTTCAAGAAATTCCAACTTTTAAATTAATTAATATTTATAACTATTCTAATTGAGAGAAAAGTGTATTCAATTATATTTTGTTTCCTTAAAGTTTTGGAAGTTTGACAGCAAAAAACCGATTACACAGTAATAATAGTTTAGTAATAGAAATAATTAATTTAATGATTCATTTTTTTAGAAATTGTTTTTATATACAAATGTTTAGGAATTTTGTTTTGTTTTTTTTGTGAATTTTTAAAATTACAAAAATACCGACTCTTTTAATATACGGTAAGCTAAAACTTCAAGCCTTCGATTTGGAGGCTATAATAATATTGATAGATATGTGTGAATAAGTTTGCCATTAAATAGAAGCTCAAAAAATAGTGACTTATCATCAACTTATCAGAGGTTCGGGTCTTATAAGTGATTTTTTCACAAAAATATATATAAAATAACAAAATTCAGGGATAACTCCGTTGAGATCATTATAAATAATAATTCATTAGTGCTTACGCTTTGGAATAGGAATTATACAAAAAAAATTAACAAAAATTTGGCTAAAAATAAGCTAAAGCTTAAGAAGAATTTCATAAATAATTCAATCGATAGAGAAATAGGATTTGAATGTCGTTTTGTCTCTGCTTTTCTATAATTTAATTATATTTTAATTAAACAGAAATTCTAGAAAAAAAATTATACACAAGAGTTGGTACGAATGAAAAACTAAAGCACAGAACACATCAGAGATAAGACACAGAAAATATGTTTTATCAGCAAAAATGTTAAACTCATATAATATTTGTATTTATGAGAAGAGAGGCATTGAATGGTTAAACTTTTCTCTGCACAGAGTGTTCTGTTAGTAGTGAACAGAAACAGTGATTGATTGAAGAATTAAATGAAGAAAAAAGTCAGGATTTAATATAAATGTCTATTCCATGGACTGACCTGTTTTGTGTAGTGCAGACACTCGTTTGCATAGTTCGCATACATAACCCCAGAACTGCTGTTCATTCTCTTCCAAAGCCTTAAATCAATGGAACTAATGATTAGCAATAATTTGTTATCAATTATTGAAACTTCCGGACAAACAGTCGACTTCGAGAGTGATAGACGAAAGCAAAATATTTAACATTAAAAAACTTATTAGTCCTATGATTAATGTGTGTTTGGATATGAGATATCATATCGTTTTGCAATAAAATAATTGATAAAAAATATACATTAAATATATGAAACAGTAATTAATGGAGAGATGAATTAGTTTTTTGTTTCCGTTTTATTCAATTTCTTTAATCAAATACTAATTTATTTATTATTATAAATGATTTTTATTTTATTTTTTCGACATTTAGTTGTTTGTTGTTGTGTTTCATAACATAACAGCGGAATCCCTGAACATCAGTAATAATGATCGCTATATTCTCTAATATATTCTTAACATTTGTATCTCTGGTTTTGAAAATTTATTCATTCATTAAATAATTTTGTTTCCAAAATAATAACTAATTCAATGACTGACAGTAATAAACATTACTTTTAATAATAATTTGTTTTAATCTGTAATTTACTGATAAACTTAATTATCACACGATTGTCGTCTAAAATATATAATACAATTGTCTTTCATTTATCGGTTTGAATCAAAATTAATAACTAATAGAGTGTTAGTCCTGACAGAAAATAATACATTAATAAATGGCTTCGCTTTCTCTTCTGACAATTTTTTAGATGAATTGATACAAAAAAGTTATAAAATTGGAGTTTTATTAGTTTTTGCATTTCATTAACAGTTTAGTCACCAAATTGTTGGGCAATTTGTTTATAAAAACATAACAAAAGAGTTTGCGAACCAATTATTAGATATGTTTTACATTTTGCTGTCGAGACTCAAAGTATTTAATGACTTCTAATTATTTCATTAATTATAATAATATAACAATTCTTTTACTTTAATAAAGATAACAGATTTTTGAGGGGAAAGAGTGAGACAAACAAACAGGTAGTCTAAGAGATAAATAAGTGAACGAAGGAATGATAGAATTCTTGAGAAATAAAATTGTTTTGACTTATTATTGCTCTTCGAATTGGAAATTATATAATATTTTTTTAGGCAATCATTTGCAGGCGTTTTTGATTTGCAAACAAAATAAGACTGAAATTGATTACAAAATAATATAATGCACTCAATGTTGAGATGAAAATACATACAAAAGAAACAACAAATAAAATGCTGTTATAATTCATAATCAGAATCAATATTATAATAATAGAGTAGAAAATAAATGTAAAATTAAAATACAAAGAGAAAAAAATTTGTGTAAAATATATAATACAATAAAAAAGATGAAAAATAAAATAATTTGAAACTCTTATTGTGTATACAAATAGGAAACAAAACTCTTTAAAGTTTATTCTTATTCTAACTAATCATTTGGAAAAAAGTGATGCTTTTTGTTATACAACAAACGGTTAAATTGTTTTTTCACAGAATCTTCTTTTTAATATCATATCATAATTGTGTCCCAAAAAAAATAAATTTGAGGTAAAAAACAAACTCATATTTATGTAACAGAAAGTAATCCACAAATAATTGTTATAAAGTTTTTAAAAATTGTTTGATTTTCAAATAATAATAGAATTGTATATAAAAATTAGTTTATATATTAAATATACCGTAAAAAACATAAAAACTTGTTATACAACTGAAGTGCAAATTTGAAAAAAGCATTCAATACTTTCAATAGTCTGAAAAAATGAGTGAAAATATTGTTTAAATAGTATTTATATAAAGAATTTTTTTTTTTAAAAGAAATAAAAAATATTACAAATAATGGGACCTTTGATTGTGTGTGTATTTAGACTATAAAATGGTTTTTCTCCAAAAAATTGATCGTAAAATATAATATAAACTCACTTTCGATTAGAAAAAGACTGATTGCAATCATTGCATCACATGATTCACAAATTGATTAACAAAACAATTAAAAAGAAATTCCTATTAGTAATCACTAATTGTATTAATTATGTATTAAAACACTTCAATTCTAGCTATAGATATGCGATTCATAACATTAAAGGCACATATATTTGACGACTTATTTCTTCAATCAATTTCTGAATTTAAACCTTAATTTTCTTTTAGTATTCAAAACCTCTTCACTAAATCTAAAAAGTGTTGTCCAAAAGAAAAAAAAGTTCTTCAGAAGTGATTTGTGTTGTTTTGTCTCGTCTTTGAACACAACGGATAACAATTGGTTAACAAAAAAAGAAAATCTAAAAGCGATTTATTATTATAATTGATGTGAATTAACACTCATTGAATGTCTTAATTGTCTTTATTATAGTCTTCACGAGTGGATGAAATAGTAATCTAATAGAGAATGAAAGAGAAAATAATATAGTTTTTCGACTTAAACTCGAATTTAGCATAAAAATGGTTTACAGTATTAAAAAAATATTATTCCAAACAATCAATTGATTCAATCTTTTTCTAATAAATTTCAATTAAACGAAAACAAATATTAAAATATATATTATTTTAATTACAATTGATATAAAACAGAGATTAGAGAAACAGAGAAATAAAGCGTTTTTTATATCATTGAATTCAATAATAAAAGAGAGAAATTCATTCATTAATTTTAAATATAAGAAAAAATCAGATAAAAAATACATAAAATTATAGCAAAAGTATAATAAAAAAAAATCTCTTTTCAGATGGAAATGAAATGAATATTAAAATATAAAAAACAGTTTCATTAGAGAAATGAGGACTAAATCATAATTTAAATTAAAAGCATTACTGAATTGAAAAGAAATTATAGTTTTTGTGATTAAAAAAATAAAAACTATTTCTGAAAAGAAAATCTAATTTGACTTAAGTCTCAAAAATATGCACACATTTCAACAAATAATTAAATAAATGATTAATTACTTACTTCTGGTATATAATCGGATGAAATCAAAAATATATTTATTATTATTAATAAATTTGATGTAATTGTTGTTTAAGAATATAAAAAATGTCTGAAAAATTGTTTTTCGGCGTTTATTTTAAGTCATTAATTGAATGACTGATTAAAATATATATAATTATTAATTATTATATATTTGTTAAATGAGTTAATCGTTTATATCAAAGTATATTACAGTGAAATCCGCATACATTACAGCAATAATTGGGTTTCTCTTTAACCGAATTATAACTCATTTCTCTAACGATTTCAGCGAACACTTCATTGACATTCACTTTACTCTTAGCCGAGGCTTCCATGAAAGGACTGGACCAGAGCTGTGCCAACGCTATGCCCTCACCAGAAGTCACTTCCCTTTGGTGTTCGATATCTAATTTGTTTCCCACCAGAAGAATGGGCACCCGTTCTGTGCCCTTCACCCGAACGATCTGTTCCTTCATATTCTTCACGTCTTGAAACGTCTGGTGATTAGTAATGGAATAGACGACAACAAATCCCTGTCCATTCTTGATGTAGAGGTCGCGCATCGACGCGAACTGTTCAGTGCCCGCAGTGTCCAGTATTTCCAGAACACAGGGCCGACCGTCCACTTCGATCTCTTTCCGGTAGAAGTCCTCTATTGTCGGATCGTATTTCTCCATAAAAGTATTGGACACGAACTGTACGGTCAGAGCCGATTTGCCCACTCCTCCCGACCCCAACACTACAACTTTGTATTCACGCATTGCGAACACTATTTCTATTTGTTTTGGTCTTTAATTTAATTACTATTTTGTGGGAAAAACACTATTAATTAATATAATTATTAAACACTAATAACAGAAACCATTTAATAATTTTTAGACTTTATTTAACATTACTTTTAATTATTATTAAATGTAATTATTTTTTGCCATAATTTCCAAACAAAACATTTACTGAACTGTCGTTTCAATCAATTAATTAATTGTTATTAATATTAATAAAACATTTAAATTATATTAAATTTGTTTAAATTATTCATTTAATTAATAATTTTGTATTAAATATCAAAATATGAACTGAATTTTGAACAATAATTGTGTGAAAAGACAACCAAAACAATAATGAATTGAATTTATAAAATGAATTCACATTTTTGTCTGCATTTGTCGGACAATAAACACAACTATTCATACATTTGAGTCATTTATTTCCTTCTCTTCTCTGCGAATAACTCTCTTCTCATTCACTGTTGTCTCAAATCTAGTGTTTAATACCATTAAAACTATGATTTCTTGTTATGATTTCTGTTTCAGAGCTATCTTCAAGTGAGTCATCATATGAGTGAAGGACTGAGTCTTTCTCTCGGCTTTGCATTAACAGCACTGCAGTGAGTGAATCGCGAATTACAAAACATATACAAACCCTAACCCCTATTGCACTGTAAGACTTGTACACAATCTTTAGACTGAGAAAACTGACTGTAAAACTGAAAAATCAAGTCTAAACACAAAACCCAATACACAGAGCATTGGAACTGAAAGCACAAAAACCAGAATCACTCGTCACGAAAGCTCTTGTGCTTCTGTTCCACACACTTACACATTAGCATAGGGTTGGCATAGCATTACTCTTTGCTATTCTTGTGACTAAACTATCCTTTTGTTTAATACATAAAATTATGATTCATTTTATAAATCGAGAAGATTTTTATACAATGTTTCTATAACTTATGGAAAATTTTCATTTAATTATAGTTTTGATAGTTGTTATTGAAGACCTTGATGATTGTCAAAAGAGTTCTTATACACCAACCCCTGACATGACAGGTGCTGCCATATTAAGACAGGTTTAGCTTCAAAAGAGCTGTAAAATATTTCGTATTTCAATGAAAAAAAGTTATGTTAATGTATGTTAAGTTAACTCATAATATGTTACATAACTTTTTTAATAGTTATGAAAATAAAAACACTTATTTAACAAAACTGAATAAACAATTTTTTCCACTAATGAGAATTGATTGGTGTGTTTAATACGAAATGAGTTTATACTTCGCATGAAATTTGATAACTACTAAAAATTCAATTTTCAATTTATTTGGCATTTGATTCACTTTTTTTTCTTTCGAAACACTGAATAAACTATAGAATTGTGAGAACTTTTTTTCCCAGAATTCGAAAAAATAGTACAATTTTCATAAAAACTTTGTTTAAATTGTTTAAAATCTGATTATCTTATTATTCAATTTTAATACTAGTTTTCATTTCAACTAAATTCTGAATCTTTTCCCCAAAGATCTCTCACAGAGATTCCAATTGTTCTCTAAAAAGTTATTCCTATAGTAATTGTAATTTTTTTTAATTCATAAGCTTTTTTAAAGATTTAAAAACATTTAATAAAGTTAGTTCTGTATTATTTTGTATTGATTATTATAAAGTGAAAAATGCCTTTCTTTAACAAAACTAGCATTGAGTTCCGCATCAATCATCTCAATCAATGCAATGAATAATACAATGTATTCTTTATGTTTAGTTCAGAACAATATTTCTATATATAATTTATGACATTTTTATTCCCAACAAATTTATTTTTGTTCCACAAAATTAAGTGAAAACTGCTATTATTTCCTATTATTTAAATACGAATTATAATCTTGAGAAAAAATGAAATAAAAAAATGGGTGAATAATCAGGAATTCTAATGAATCAACATTTTGAAGTTTAAGCATTTCATTCAAAAAATTTTAAATGTAAACTACTATTTGTAAAAACAAAAGGAATATTTTTCAATATTTAAGGTATTTTCCAAAACTATGATTTTTAAATTTTTAAATATATAAAAAAAATTCTAAACTTGTTTTGTGTTTATATTTAATTAGAATTCAAAGAATAAATGATTTATTAATAATACTCTATTACTCTTTGGTTTAAGAAAGAAACAAATTATTAATGTGTTTATTAAACCACTCAGACATTGAAGAAAAATAAATTCACATTCACTTTGAAGGATAAGAAAATTATTCTAAAAAAAGGAATTTCTTAAAAATTATTTCTAGAATGAAATTGTGTCCAGTTTTCAATGAACTTTCTTCAAGAACAACAATAAAGAAAAATACGAAGAAAACTTCAATATTTCTCAATTGGAGAGACAGGAAGTCAAGAAATAGTTAATTAGAGTCGATATTAAGAATAATTGCAGAAAAAGGCAAAGAACTTGACAGTCATTGTTAGGATAGAAAAAAAAACTAATGATATATAAATACAATATAAAAATCATTTTTGATTACTTTAAAAAAATAAAAATTCTTTATAAAAAAAGTTTGTAATCTATTTATTTCTTATTTAGTTTATTAAGAATTTCGTGTTCTATAAAACGGTTCAGTAATTCTAATTGTTTTTTATCAACTTTTTATTTTTTTTATATCAAGTTTTAAAATATGACACAAACGGACAAATTATTTCGTTATCATTTCTGATGATAAGTTTGTTTTATTTATTTTTTAAAAATAATCTAAACTATATTTCGTAATATTTTTGCTAAATTCTAATATAAAACAATTTTTCCTCAATTTTCTTGTCATTTATTCTTATGTAATAATAGGTTTGTTTTAGATTATATTTAGTTTTATGTTTTTGTTTTTTGACTCCGGTTTTCACAGTTATAGTCATTGATTAACCGATTAATTAGAATACAAATTAATCAATTGTTTGTCTGTAAATCAAAAAAGTCTTATCTTCTCTTAAATCAATTCTTAGATTTAATCTAAAGTTTTTTCACATAAATATCTAAATTTGCATAGAATTTGCGTTAAATGTAATACATTTTAAAAATTGTTTTCTCTTTTCTCAAAAATTTTCATAAATTCGAACAAATTTTTCTTTTTTTTCCAAAAAATTACAGAAAAGGAAAGAGTGGTTTCGGGAAATCCCATATGAATTCATTGGTATTTAGAGATTATCTAAATTCATGAAATTCATAATCAAATGCCAGAAAAGGGTTATTGTTTTCCTGTATTTCCCGAAAACCAATTTTGTATTTCCGCTACTTTTGTGCACTTCTATGATATTCTTTGTATAATTTCTCTTCAAAATGAAAGTTCAGTCCATAAATGAAATATTTATTTCGATTTACATTTTTGTGTTCAAAAAATAATAATAAAGAAATGCATTGAATGAATAAATGAATATATAAATCACGGAAAGGAAAAATTCTCATAAATTCTAAAAAACTTCATCATATGGTGAATCTGATGCCCACACACTCTAACACTCATATAAAGATGTGTCAAAAAAAAATAACTGAAATGTTCAAGAAATCAATCGAAAAAAACTCTTTGTTTATTATATCTCTTTTTTTATCATTGATTGTCATTTGACTGATATATGAGAGTTTTGACATTTCGTTTATGAAATCGTAGTGAAATCCATTTGATATAACTTCGAAAATCAATAGACAGTATTTATAAATAAACTTATAATCTGTTGTATAATATAAGGCCAGGAATTAAGAGTTTTCATTCTTTGTTTTTTCTAAACAAATAATTTCTTCGTTGAACTATTGATATTCCAACTGATAATCATAATTAACTTTTATTTTTACGCTATTATATGTATATCTGAACTATAAATCTTATAATTAAAAATTCGTGAATTAATTGATTGTTATATAATATAACTTTTTTTCTTGAATTTCTCGAATTCCTATAATTGCAAACAAGTATTAAATTATTAAGAAATTCAATCCTTTTATTACTTGTTTGACTTTAAATGATTGGTCCGACTCTTCGCAATTGAATCATAGGATTTCGCACAGTTTGTTCTCAAATACATTTACAGTACATCTAATTGTGTTTATAAATACAATCATAAATCATAATCACAAAAGTTATTACGAGTGAGAACTCCATTAATTTCATTGCTTTGTATTTTATGAACTTTTCTCTCATAACTATTTCTTTTTCTTCATTTCGATAATAATTAATCAAATAATTTGATTTAACGAATATTTACAAAACAAGAATTAAGAATTTCTTTTTTTTTTGTGCAAAACTTTATTTTATTTTTGTTTTCAAAGTAAATGGAATAAAACGCTGACTTCAAGTCTCGAACTCTAAATAATTTTCTTTTTTTCAAAAAACATTTCAGAATATTTCAGATATAGCTTGAGATTAAATTAAATATAATATTTGAGCAGAGATTACAAAATTCAATTACACACACAGTGTTGGCCATCGGAACACCAGGTGCTACTGTCTTGACTACCCGGTGAACACTGTCCGCCCAATCTTTTTCTATAGTTAGTGCAAAATGAATTGCAATCATGAACTCCATAGCGAGTGCTCTGATATTGTTTCCAGATCATTTTCTCAATCGAGCCATCGCAGCCATAGCCATAATTAGTTTTAAGCCAAGTACAAAAATCAGCTGTTTTCTCATAAATACCTGCCTCTGATTTGGAACCGAAGCTGATTAATAGCAGAGCAGTGACTAATAAACTGGAAATAGTAATCGCTTTCATTTCCGATTTCTAAATATTTAAAATATTACAATGACATCAAACTTAATGAGTATAGTTGGTATAGTTGTATACTTTGCCTAATAAAACAAATTATTTTCTATCAATATATGTGAATAAATTTCTTCATAAGAAGTTTGAGATTAACCGCAGTAAATATGAGAGAAAATTAGTTGTTGACTAACAAGTATAGAAACATTGCAATAATAGTCAACAATTGTTTAGCATATATTATACTGGCATGAATACAATATATGCTA
>JAQFXN010000664.1:0-19632 GCA_034693365.1 Liacarus xylariae | reverse complement strand
ATAATTTTATAAATTAATCAAAATTTGACCCTCCAAAAAATACCAGGGGATTGGTTGAACACCCTGAAATTTTACACGAGTAATAACCGGTCACTCTATTGATTAAAAAATTGCAACTTTTCACAAACACCGAAAAAACTTGCATTGTAAGAATTTCGAAAGAATTTCATAAAATATTTTTCAAAAACGGCGTTTTCGGCGCCGTTTTGTCAAAATTTATAGGTGAAGGGGATTATAATTTTTCATCGCAGGGGGTATTTTGGTCATTTGTCGGAGACGGGGGATATTTTGGCTATACCACATTGTCCATCCCTAAGTAATTTTATAATAGATAATTTTCATGCAGTATACGATCTTTCAATTTTTTAATATATAATTTGATATAATTTTAATGATAACGTATTTATCAAATTATATATACGAAACAGAATTTTAAAATTATTACAATAATTAAATTGATTTATTAGGTTTAATTAGTTTAGTTACCCCTTAAAAATATCCCCCCACTATATTTTTTGGCTCTTATCAGTACCCTATACCCCCCTGATTTTGTGTTATTTGTTCATCCGTGAAAACTACATCTACTAGGTCAAACGTCTGTATTCCAAAGTTTTTATTTTGAATTATTTGATATTAATGTTAATCTTTGGTAAAAAATTAATCAAATATAAAGACTCAAATCTAATGAGTGAGAATAAAGCATTTCTCTGGAACTTTTAAAATCTGGAAGACTGTATTATATCTATTAAAACTAAATTTTATATTTTACTTAACAAGAGTAAATCTATAAATGTATTAATTCTCTTTTTTGGTAATAATAATAAAATGTTTACTTTAGAAATATATTTCACTGAAAGATAACATTTGAAGACATACTGAATGTTGTAATCAAATTCAGTTTTACTTTATATAATAAATATCTGTCAGGAAATCCTATAGTAATTAATTTTATTTATATTTATATAACGTTTTGATAATTTTAAATTAAAATATTGATAACTAAATATTTGGAGACAAACCCAATTGGTTTTGGTAGTGATAACCGATGAAAGCCAATGCAAAAGTCATGGCAATGCACATGACTAGAGCTACGACTGCGATCGCACACAGGGAGCGCTCCATCCTTGTCCGTCTATTCCACCAAGGTGGATTCCTGTGAAGTTATAAATAAAATTTATTACTAAAAATTTAAATAAATCTATAAAATGAAAAAGTGTTGAGATATTGAAATAACAGTAAAAATGGCGAAAAATATATAAAATATATTATATTTAAGTCTAACTTTGAGTTCTCAACCATAATAAAAATCGCTGATTCTTTGCTTAAAGTTTCTCTTAAGAGTTGTTTTTGCAGTTTTGATGAATCCATAGTCAATGCACAGGAAAAAAATAATATTGTCTGAATTGACCGTCACTTGAACTCAATAGAGCTTTTTGTGAGAGAAAGTAAAGCATAAAATATTTTATTAATAAATGTCAATCTCTTTTGCAAAATAACTGCAAAACTTAAGGCATAAAAGTTTTGAAATCAATTTGAAGTTTGTTTCATTAAATATTCACTTCAAAAATTCAGGTTTCCATAAGATCTCTCCTCTCATCACAAATCAAATATAAATAATAAGTATTTTTTTCGTTGAGAATAACTGTTATAAAAGAAAATTCTGATTTCGTTTAAAAAGTGGCCCAAAAAAGGCTGATTTGACACAATTGGCGAATGAAATGGAGAGAAAAAAAGTGCTCATCTTTGAAGTGAACACATCTTTCAAATATATAATAACTAAAACATTTCCTTACAGTTAAGGGTTGACAAACCATTAGAACAAAATTATTTGATCGTTACTACAAAAACACTTGAAGTAAATAAACATTTGATTGAATTTATTCTATTAGAAAGTTGTGAAACAGTTTATAATTTTTCAGAACAATAAGAATATTTAAGCCATTATTTCCAAATGTATTTCATTTCGATGGCGTCAGTCGTTTCAAACAGTTTTTGCGAGACTTTTAAAGAACACTGTTTTCATTAATTGAATTCTTGATTTCAGATAAATCTCTTTTTTATCTCTTTTTCAATTATACCCTCATTTTTAGACCTGTATTGCATTTAATTAAGTATTTTATAATTGAGGAAAAAAATAATACATTTATATATTTTAAAATTAAAATATACTTATGATTTCATAGAAATAAATGTTCAAAATGTTGTGATTATTTAACGAATCTTCTAAAAAAGAAAATTTTTACTGATAATGGTTTTGGATTTTATTTGAAAATATAATTGAGAATTCGGTAAACCTTGTGATTTAATCTATTTGTTGAACATTAAGCCTATGATTGTTAACCAATACATACACAGAGATTAGTGGAAAATAGCAATAATAGTAATTATGTAATAACTGATAAGCTCTTAAAGAATAATATAAAAACTTCCTTAAAATTCCTTGCAAATTAAGCTTGATCTAAGTAATAAATTTTTAGATTTTTATAAAAGAGTTTTTCCATTTTAAAAATTATAAGGGCTATCAAAAAAAATTATTTTTCATATAGATCACTTTATAGGGGTTAACTTTTTTTCGATAACTTGTAAGAGGTATTCCGAACTAAATTTTTCCCTCGTCTCTAATTTCATTCTGATGTAATTTATTTGAGTGCAACTTTGTATAAAAAATTCACAAAATAAGATTTATTTACTTTGTCTGTAATTTTAATAAACTTTCAATTATGAGTATGCTAATTATTATTAATTTTAATTCAAAAGGGCATTTTGACCATATTACTCTTGTAAGTCTTCCTTATTTCAAGTTGGTTCGAAATGTTCATGAACACTTTAATTGAGCCCAAAATAAATATCAGTTAAATGTATAAAACAGAAGTGAACAAAGCCAATTATTTTCAGAAATATTCAAGAAAATAGATGGACACATTTTGATTGCCCTTATAATTTTTATATTGGCATGATTCATCGATATAATATTATTAATACAGTACTATTAATAAACTTCAATATTATTCCACTTTTCCTCCCCTGCAATGAGTATAAGGAGTTCACCGAAATATTAATCGGATTTTTATAGACGAAATCACTCGACTTATGACGCCTTTACTTATCAATAGTTACATAAATTGATTAATAATTACTGAATTATTCCCAATAATCAAAGATAAGTATAATATAATATTTGTTTTTCAATGCTTACCACGAAATATAAGTATTCTTTATCGGTCGCAAAGTGTTGGTCGACTTTTTAGCGCTTTGGGTTAATTGTGCGACACTTACTAGTGTTGTGGAAGTGCTGTTATTACAATTGGCTATTGGAGACGACAACTCAATTTGGTTTAATATCATTTTTTCACAAAACGATCAATGAATTAACGTAACAAAAAACTAATCTTAAACAACAAGTTATTGTTTCATAACTTAACAATTGATTTGCAATATATTTATATAATTTGGAAAAGTTTAACAAACTTTTGACTTTTTCAGCCGATCTTAAATCTGATGGGAAAAACACCTTTGAATGATAGAGTTTGGGGAAATTGTTTGGCTTTTAAACCAATATTTCTTATAAATGCAAAATCAAAAACAATAATAGATTTGCAAAATGATTGAACAGAGAATTTGCATCCAATAGTTGGATAAATACTTTGAACAGACGTTACATCAGAACAATGAGAAGACATGACTATTAAAATAAATTTCTTGCATTGAAGTAACAAACAATGGAAAAGATATTCCGACAAAGTTTTAAACAATTAAACTTTTTGGACAATAATTTTGTAGACATTTATCCAAAAAAGAGAAGAGAAAGAAGTGAAGACAACACTTATTCACTATAAATCTTAGCCATTGAACGACAGTATAAGTGGTCAATAACTGATATCACATATGATGTCAAGCACTCCAAAGAGTACAGATATGAGTGATTAGTGGGTTTGGATTTTCGCTACGAATCAGTTCACAAAAACTCTTATTTCTCTTTTGAGTTAATCTTCTTCTACTAAACTACAAAACAATTGAGAAAAAGGGCGAAAAGTCGTTTAGGATTTGTGTCAATTAAATGTCACACAAGTATACGCTGTTTCACTACTATTCGTAGCTCCGGTAGCTATTTGTTACTCGAATAGGGAAAGCAAAGCCAATATATTTATTGACTAATGCATTGATTGCAGAATAACTGTATTTATAAGTTATATAACTAACTGAATAGTGGAGTACAGCCCAGCAAACAGAGAGAGAAACGTCTATTTGTTAAAAGTTCTGTCGAGTTGAGCACATATACTAAAAGCAGATCATAAGTCACACATATTTTTTGAGAATTTTGTGAATACATAACATTGCCATCAATTCAAACATCGCTTGAATACAAACTGTGTTTTGCAAATTAGTTCTAATTGAATGCAGTCTTCATTCCAGTCCTCATATGAGCAAACATTCATTAATTGACAAAAATTGTCTTTTATTTTTGTTATCCCTTCTCATCCTATTTATTCAATGGGTATCTCAAAGCAGTGCAATCACACAAAGCTCTCGAAAGAATAAACAAAAACTAATTTTGAATAAGAATATATATTTTATGTTAATTTTTTGACTTTAATTTTGAGTCAGATATGCGTTAATATTATATACCAATAAACCATTAATGAAAATGTAAAACAGAGCACATGTTTTAATTATTAATACAGCGGTTTCCTATAAGCCTGCATATACAACAAATGCAATAGTATCACTGCATATATGCGCACGATTTCATGATTATAATGTCTAAAGCAATAGTGATATAAAATATCAAATCCATATATTGGGGAAAAGAAGGAAATTGAATTTCTATATGAAACATAATTTCTATTAACAGATAATTTTTATTTTTTTATTATTAGAAATGAAATATTGTTTTCTGATGATTTAACAAATTAATATAATTAATTAAAGACATATTAGTTAATTAAAATAATTGAAAGAAATTTGTTTTTAATATAGGATTGAAAACAATTATCTTCCAAAACAAACGATATTTTTCAGCACTAAAATCCTCTGTTTATTTGAAATCTCATGAGCCGTAAAATAATCGTACGATAATAATACAAAATTTTGTACCCTGTACATAACAATCTTGCATCACTTGAAAAATGCATGGCTATAAGAACCGCTGTATTAATATCTCAATTGAATAATTTTGAAATATCTAAATATGTGAAGATTTTTTACCAAATCATTAGAAAGTTTTTTATGACTGCATTTCTTTGCTTAAATAGAGGGAACGTATCATTAAAACGAGCACAATTTCAAATTATTTCAAAGCATATATTCTATCTTACGTTGATTGCTTTATCATATTTAACTGGATTTAAAACTACAAATTTTTTAATGAATTATTATAAATGATATGAAGAATAATTGACGTAATGGTTATTTTTTGAAATATTCAATCCTCAAAAATACTAAAGTAATAAAAAGATAAGAACGATAAAAATGAAAATTCTAAATCTCTTTTACTGATGGAATGTTTTACTGGAGGTAATTTTTAAGCATGATTTAAACAAAAAATTTATTAGTTACTTGCAGTAAAACAGTCGAGAAAATGGATTAAAATTTGAAATTCTCAAAAAAAAACAAAATTAAGAATCTTCTCATTCAATGACAATTTATCCTTGCATTTAAAGATTCCCAGGGATAGCGTTTCAATGACCAATGCAATTGAACAATTTGTAAACCGGAATATTCTTAAGGCCTCTCTTTTGTCAATTTAATCATATGATTGGTTATTGTATTGCATTTAACTGTTTTCGATGAACAAAGTATGAGAAAACAAACTCCAGTAAAATCTAGGTGTTGTGGCACAACACCAATGTTTGAATTCATTCAATTAAGCCTTTAAAAGACCATTGAATCTAATCTATAAAAATTTCGAATTTATATTCAGATAATTTTTATTCAAGCATTTTATTTGAGTTATAAACTATAATTGTTTTATGATTTAAAGTGCAATACTTTATGTTTTGTTTTTGTTTCGGAATTATTTATGTAATTATTATATCTATAGTATTATTCAAGATATAGATATTGCCTTAAATTTTCACAAACATGTTGGAATTGTCTCAAACAATGTCGGCAAGATATTAGCTTTTGTACGTCTTATCTATTGTTAACAAGTATTATATCACTTCTGAAACGACTCCTAAGAAGATCTTTGGTTCATTCAAAGCCAAAAAAAATTCTGTTTTCAATAAGTTTTTATTTAATTCCCAGCGATTATGGCTATCAGTATAGAAAATAAAAGAATGTCTAGTTTCCTACTGAATGTATTGTGCTCTGTATGTGGTGTTCACATACTTGTCTCATATCTTAGATATTGACAATATAGACATATTGCTTCTGTCCTAATAAAGGAAATTATATCGGTTTCATAATTTGTTAAAGAATCGCTTGAACAAATAAGAAATTTATAGCGTATTAAACAATTTTATTCCCTATTATTTATTTGCTATTTTTATTTCTTTTAGTCTATTAAATATTTCATTCAATGTCACGAATTGATAAATATACTGAACGAATAAAATTTTTTATTCTGCATAATATGACTTATTTGTTAGAAGTAGACTATATCAGATCGTCAATACTTAAGTTGTATGGCTTTTATACGGAATTTTCTATTACCTTGAATTGAATTAATAGTTATATAATCATGTCAAATTTTCCTCAAAGTTCCAGAAATAAAGATATATTAATTGATTTAATTTTTAATTCAGTAATTTATAAATCATTAGTTATTAAGTTGAAAAAATTGAATTTGTTATGAATGTTAGAGATCAAGAATTTTTAATTTGCAAATGTTTTTATCAAATTATGTAATGATCTGCAACATTCACTATTGAATTAATTAAAAGATAATTTAATGTGGGTGCTGTCAGTATATGATAGCGTCTGCATATTTTTTTATAAAGTAGAAGTTCTTACTCTGGAAGTTACCCTATTTGAAAATCATTTTCTAAATTTTTTCATCTTATTTTGTTCAGCACACCACTAAGTGATCAATTGGCACAATATATATATATTTTCCTAAAGCTTGAATAAAGCCAAATCTAATCAAAAACAAAAAATTCTTCGGCGGTAAGTGGCCAGCGCCGACTTGATCCCGACGGCAATGGCCAGAACCGTGTCATATATGGTTGAACTCGTCTTTGCATGAGGTTTAAGAAAATATATAAATTGCGTCAACTGATCACTTGGTCTAACAATAAAATGAGGTCTAAAACTGACATTTCCGAAGTTTGACCCCCTGGAAAACTCCTCAAGCCACTCATCTGCCCAAATTTTTATTATTACTTACATCAGCCTGGTGTGCTGAACAAAATAAGATGAAAATATTTAGAAAATGATTTTCAAATAGGTTAACTTCCAGAGTAAGGGCCATTATTAGGTTTAATTCAAGATTACAATATTATTAATTTTGAATCACAATTTTAGAGCAGAGATGGCCACAGGATTTTTGTTAGGGGGGTCCCCCAAATCTTTCACAGGGGGATCAGGTAGGTCCAACATGGTGGTACAAAATGGCAACTGATCTAAAAACATGTTTTTAAGCTTAAATTAAATCCGATACCATATAATTAATTTTTATTTAGCAACAGGGATGTCCAGACTTGAAAATGTCAGTGGGTATTTTTTCGGCGAGAGCTTAGGGGGGTCCAGGGGAGGGTAAAATGGCGGATTTATTTACGAAAATCATTGAATCTTCAAATATTCTGTATTTATTATTAAATGTATATAAAACTGATGTTTTTATAAATACTTTAAAATTCAAGTCACAGAAAATATGAAAAACACAATTTAGAGTTTTTTTTTCATTTGAATAAATATCATATTTTTTATTGAACGAAAAAATGAATATTGAAATATATTCAATAAAATCCAATTTATAAATACTCTATTACACAATTTTCTTGTGACGCAAACTAACAAAACTTATTATATATACTTTCCAAATGATTCATATCTTTCATATATTTATTTATTTTTATTGGAAAAGTTTTCATCGAATAGATGAGAGAATAAATAAATGATAAGCTAATAATCGATTGTAAACTATAATAAATGATGATTTGTTTTTTTAAATGGATGTTTTAAACCCATAGGGAATGAAGGATAACTGCTTAAGGGATGTCGAGAGGGGTTCAGATCGGAATACCTACTAGCGTTATGGACGGATACTCCTAAGGCTTTCTGCGAGGTACCCCTCCCCCTAAGCAAATTTTAAGAAACGGTTTCAAAGGCTCTGTTTTCGGAATATTCTGTCAAATTCTGTGAAATAGCAGAATTTTTTCAAATCCTGATAAATTTTTATACAACTCATCATTATTCTGTTAAAATATAGTAAATTCTACCAGAATTATCGAAATTCTGTTAAATTACGTCATTTTTATTTAAATTCTTCAAGAATTTCACGATTGCCAAAAGCCCTTTCCTGTACGCCTCCTAATCAAAAATTGGCAAATTACCATTGGCCATCAAATCCTCTATTTCACCCTCCACTGGACCTCCATAAGCTTTCGACGAAAAATTCCCCCTGACGTATTGAAGTCTCGACATCCCTGTAACTGTTTTGCAAATTGTAAAATAAATAAAATGTTCACATTTGGGTCGATTAGAAATAAAAATAAAAGTTTCTATTTTAACGACAAATTTTCAATATATTTGGTTATTCTATTTTAATTCTTATTGGTTAAGAAGGACGTTGTTCTAGAAAACCAGAGTAAAGAGCTGATCAAATACCACACACATGGATCAGATATGGGACAGAATAGAGATAAGATATAATTTTAATTGTGTTCTGCATATTCAGGTGACACAGAGATAGGACAGGATTGACAAGTCAGAATTGTTGAAAGTGAAGCTATTATTTTTATCCAAATGAATTAACCAGGTTAAAAAATCTGAATAATATGGTGATGTTGTCAGGGCTATAAATGTCTCCTGTAATTTTTTTCTTGATAAAACCCTTTTATGCCCATTAGACGTAAATAGTGCACTAATAATCTAACAGTAGGTAACCTTGACAAATCAATAAAATCATTAGTTTCATAACTATTGGTAAGTTTGTAATAATTAATAATTAGAGCCAAGAAATCCAGCCGTTGAAAGATGTAATGCAGCTTATATTCCGTTAGCATTTAGCTTATATTACCTTGAACTATTTTAATGTAATATCACAGTTAATGTTTTTTGTTGTTGCAGAGGTTCTTATGACATCTTTCATAATGAAAAATCATGTTCATTTATCGCTATTAATAAACACTATACTAAATAATACTGTACCAAGTATTATTTTAAACAACTTATTTAGTTTAGATAATAGTGAACTCAAAACAATGTCATTAATTGCTATCAAAAATTCTGCAAACAATATTCCCTGTAACTAACTTACGAAATTTATAAAAATAAATCAAAGAGATTTATTTTATAGAAACAACTTAACAATCTTTTAATCCTAGATTTGTATGCATACAAACTCTGGAATCTTATGAACTAATATAATTGTCAAGAATGTTATGTTAATGCAATTATTCTTACAATATTTAGCTTCAATAATAATTGTAATTTAATTCAATTATTCACTAATAAAATATTCTATTCAAATCAAATATTCAATGTCACGCTAAAAGGCATTTAATAATATTATAATCAAACAGTTGTTATACTTTGTATATCGATGTGTCAGCGCTGTAACAAACAGTGCTATGCAATGCAGTATTAGTGAAGGGATATTAATTGATAGATAATTGATTATAAAAATTCATCATTTTTGCAATTTACAATAAAGTAGTAACTATCTAGTGGCATGCAAGATTAGCATTTAATATTTGGAATCAATGCATTAATATTCTGCATAGAGTTTTATACCAAATAATATAAATTACCTTTCAAAACTTCTATATTAAACTATAATATTGAGTAAATTTTAGAATTTTATAATTTAAAAATATATTTTAAGATTTTATTTTTGACTATAACTTTAATTTTTTATTCAAAATATTCAAATACGTTTTAAAATATTAATCAACATTCTGATTAAAATCTCCTTGATAATTTATTTGCACTATTTTATGAAGAAATCTCATTATTTTGTTTAAAATAAAATTATTATCTTTTTTTACAATAATATAAAACTTAATTCATATATATAAAAGAAATTAACTTGAAATATAATATTTTATAATATGTTATATTATAAAAACCATAAGGAAATGTGGATATCATTTTGAGTGCATATTATTTGAACAAAATGTTAATTCCTTAAAAGGTTTAGATATTTTGAAAATTATGCAAATAAATAGTCTTAAAAATGAGAAGAATGTAGAAAATGTTGAATAAATCTTACTATAAAAATCTATCACTAAAATGCTTATTGAAATATTTGATAAATCATTTCACTTGAATTAATTCATTGAATTTAAAAAGCATTGAAATTTACGTCTTTAATAATAACAATATCCAAGTTTCTAAATATTTCAAATAATATACAGTTTTTGAACGAAAATATACTGAAAATACTGTATATTATTTTTAGATTTTACAGCAAAGCTAACCCTATACTAAGTGTACGAAATATTCTAAAGCTAAGACAGAAAACAACAAGATATCAGAAATTTCTAAAGTGAATTTTGTAGCCCTACTATCCATTAGAATTGGCTATAATTTTTATCCTCTTAATATATCTCGTCTTTATTCTAGAAACTCTTAAACAAGTCGTGTTAGCGTATTTTTAAAATTGGCAAAAAATGAGTTTTGAGACCAATTATTAACATCTGGACCATTTTGTAAATAATATGAAAAACATGAAATCCTCATAAGAAAATGTTAAGGAGAAACCATATTAATGAATTCTGAGAATAATTTGCAAATACTTTTCTATTTTTTTCCATAAATTCAAAAAACACATTTGATTTTTTTGTTGCTTAAATCACAAACTATGATGCTTCTATTGACCTGTTTATAATTGAATAACGTACTCCGATTCTCATATATATTGAGACTATATTTGCATGCTGTCAATTCTGTCCAGATTTTTTTTATTTGTTTATTTTTTACTTATAACTTCAATCATAGACATTTGTTTTTATTCGAATTAAATATATCAAAGTTTATAATCCTTCAAAATTTATTTTAATAGGAGAAATTCATTTTTGAATTTATGATACTAAATGATTGTCATTGTCAAATAGAAACTATTCAAAACTTAGTAATGTCTATGAAAGATAGATATACTGAAGTTATAGTTAAAAATGGAAGTTATACTCACAATTAAACTCTGTATTATTAGAAATTTATGTCATTTATAAAATTGTATATTTTGAGAATATGTAAGCATAGTTTCGATTACTTAGTATCATAAATTCAAGTAAGAACTTCTTCTATTAACATAAATACTGTAGAATGAGGATTATAAACTTTGATATATTTTATTCGTATAAAAACTAATATCTATGATTGAAGTTTTTAGCCCAAATAAAAAAATCCGGACAGAATTGACAGTATGCAAACATAGTCTCAATATATATAAGAGAATCGGAGTACTTGGTTTTTTTTTATAAATAGAGCCAAATTTTATGAATTTGTGCTTATTTCACGTTAAAACCTAGTTTATGGATATTTACTCGTCATTTTTAACCAGGCTATACCTTCCTATGGTTTTGTGGGTTTAAAACTGATCTTCCAGCTTGAGTAATAACTTTTGATCTAAACCCAAAAATAATTTCCAGCTGTTCCTGCTCATAATTTTAATAATTATTTAATATACCATAGAATGGAAAAACAAAATTATTTGTTAGAGGAGTAAAATCTCAACACTGTTGAGTCAACAGAAGAAAAAAAGATTTAAATAACAAGTGGCAAAATATTGTAGAATATTTTATTGAGAGATAAATTTTAGATCTCTAAAAAATTAATTTATATAAACATTGAAAATATATTCCATGCGTTGAATTATTTATTGTTCTTCTTTTAACAAATGTTTATATTTTTGAAATAACTTTGCTATAGATTTTAGATTTACTAAGTTTTTCAATATATCAAAGAATCTTTAATCCCTTTTACAGTTTTAAAAAAATATTTCTTTATTTCAAAAGAATGAGAGGAATAATAATTTATTTATGAAAATATCTGATTGAAAATGAATAAAAGCATTAAAATTTAATTTTCAATCAGAGAAATGAAAAAGAATATAAGAAATAGTCATAGAGAGAGACTTAGATATGATTCACTCCATTCTTAAACCAATAAACTATTATTTATGATAATTGATGACTAAAAATGATCAAATAAACGGAGCTTTTATTTTGCTAAGTTCTGTGGCCATCGATGTAACAAAAATAATCAATAAAACAATTTCCTGTTTTATCTTTTATCAAATTCAATATCAAATCCAAAAAGATTCACTAACTTTTAGATAACTTAAAAACAAGGGTAGCCAAGTCCGGCCGAGTCAGGGGAAAAACAAAAAGACTGGCTATACCTGCTATAAAATATTATCTTAAATCAATATAAGATTTTAAACGAATGAATTCAAGATTATTTAATTTCCAGTCATAATCTTTAGATTTTTACAATAATGAAGAATTTCAGCATAGATTCAAACTTGAAATTCAATTTTCAGTTTTGAATTAATTCACGTTTTCATTACAAAAAAAACCTAATCTAAAATCTACTCTTAAAAGATTGCATTTATTTTTATACGATTTCTATCATTAAATTATATGTTTTGTAAGAATCAATTGTTGGTTTAAGAGATCACGAAATGCATTGAGAAAAAAGTGGATCTAATTGTTGTGAATATTTGATAGAGTGGTAACTGGAGTTGGCATACCGTGAACATCGAGATGAACCCAAGTGCCGTTCCTAATTGGTTCGGGCGGACGATTCAAGAAGTATACTTTACACTCATACCATCCCTGATCATTTTCGTTTACATTTGTTAGATTAAGAGCTGCCTGTCCTGAGAGCCCAACCCTTCCTTCGTATCCTTCGCCGATATGAGGTGGGTATCCGTCGTACCAAATATATATAGGAATCTTCACACCATTCTTCTGCCACTGTATAACATATGGCACAGTCACGCCATCGGGAAAGTCAAAGGCACAGTGAAGGATCACATTCTCGCCCAAATTGGCTGATATTCGTTCCGGTTCTTCAGTGACATAACCTTTAAAAGTAAATACAATAAAATTATTTAAGTTTTATTAAATTTATTAATAAAATATGGATTTGAATGATTGTATGGACACAACATCTTGAGTTCAGAATAAGACAGCTTTTATAATAATCAATAGATATATAAGAAGTTTAAAAACTAAATTATATTTGAAAACATTTTCATCCATTCAATTACTGTATAGAACTTCTTATATAATCCGTTAATTACTCAGTGAGTCCTCTTTTGAATTGAGTTTAAGAAACCCAGTGTATAATTCAAATGGATGTTTACAAAATTAATAGTCTCAATCAAAGTTCTGTCAACCTTTCAAATGATTTTATGTGCATTTCAACTAAAAACCAATTCTATAATATAAGAACATATTTGTTAAATACATTTTTTGTTCTTACAAATTAGTGTTGCATAGTATTGCATGTTCATATTTAATTTACTTCGAACAAATACAAAATATAGGTTAATTCAAAAGTGCCTTAAGTGATAACAACAGATCTGACAATTTAAATTTTCAGTTTATAAGGAGGATATTGCAATAATTACAGTTTATATTCCAAATATAACAATATATTGTCTAAATGTAAGGCAAAGCTAAAAAAATAAATGAACACAAGTATCAAATGTTGTAATTAATTATTTATATAACAGAAGTGACAATTTAAAAATCTTTAATAATTAATTGGATTTTAATAATTTAGTTTTTGACTAAAACAAATAAATCTTTTGATTTTCAGATGATTTATTTAAAATAGTGTTAAATAAAGAACTAAAAGTGAAATTTTGAGAGAAATTGCTGTCATTAATGGAAAAATCTGTAGTTTTAATAAATGAAACGAAATAATTGTTAAAGAATTTTGAGACAATTTAGTGTGAATTGAGTCTGATTTTTGACAAAATTCTTGGAGCTTTTATTATCATATGCTGTCCTCAGTCTCTCCAGTAATACATTCACTGGTGTTCTCCTCGTTTTGGTCTAACAAACCATTGTCTGATTTGTAGCCACAAGTCATTAATTTGTAACAATTGTCTGATAAGCCAAACCTCTTTTGGCACACATATAAGAGTTGGTCAGACAGACCGACTAAATATAAGACCTTTTTTTACTACAGCGACAAAAATTACAGTCAAAGACGTAAAAGCGATTTCGTGTTGTGTTCTCTAATAGATCTTACGATCATTTGTGCTAACAGTTCGCCAACTATTCTCTTCAAAGCCCTCCACTATTTATACCTCTCAAGTAGTCGTTATTGTCATCGATATCATAACGAATCGAGAGTTCAATAAAATACAGATTAATTATATAAAGAATTGAAAGGAAAGTGAAGTCTTAAAGGAAAGGTTTTTTCTCTCCAATCCATTAATTTCTAATTTGCATAGAATTTTGAAAAAATTACACAAATTAGATATTGATTGAGGTTTTGTCGATAATATTTGCCAATAAATGTGAAAAAATAAGTTTTCTTTGCATTAGTTTCCAGAAGTAATATGATTTGAATTGAAAAATCTTTATACAAAACTATTCTGACTATTCAGTGGAGAAATATATCGTGAAATAACATTATATTCTAAAAACAAAAACAAAGTTTATGAGTGCGTGTCTGCAAAATATCGATAATTAATTGAATTGTAATTTAACTAACATTTATGCAAATATACATTATTTCGATTCGTCTTTTTTTAATTCATTATTACTCAATAAATTACTTAATATTCTAATAAAACCGGAGACAATAGAGTTATTAAATGATATTGCTTAATTAGTAAATTTTAATTATTTCATTTAATGCTTTATTAGATGTTTTACTTTTTTCAATATTAAATAAATTATTAATAACCATTAAAAAATTGAAACAATATTAATACAATTGATTCTATAATTACAGACATCTCATTGGAAATTCAATGCTATAAATCTTGTATTAAAGAATTTTAATTAGTATTGATTAGCAATAAAAACAAATTTCTCGAATATCTAGCGATATATGGATATACGAGATATAAAGGAAAAATTGAAACAAAACTTATGGTCAATATAATCGATAAAAACTGAATTCAATCAATAATTTTCAATTGGATTTTAAGAATTTGTTAAAAGAAGTTAAATAAAGTAATACTTGTGTCTGACATTAGTTTCGAAGTAAGAGGAAAGGCGTTACTGATTTGTCGATAATTACAGTACATATGAAGTGTAGTATTTAAGTAATCATTTAATTTTATCGCTATTTCTCGAAATTACATTAATCTAATAAAACTGTTTTCTATCGTTTTGTTTGAGAAATTCAATCTTTTGTCTCAAAAAAAGGAATTTGGAAACTATTTTTGATTTATTGAGTATAAGAAAAGAAATTTTTTAAGATAAATAATAGAAAAACCTTAAAACTTGAATATTGCTATAAATGTGCCGAAAAAACAAAAGGTTTATGAACTGAATATCAATTTATTTAATAGCCTATAAAAAGAGAAAAATTTAGAGGAAAAAAACTTTTCGATTCAATTCCTTCAATCAAAATTGCATTAAAGCTAAAAATCAATTTTTATTGCACTGAAAAAAGTGACATTTTTTCTTATTTCTGGTCTAATATTTGTTTCGCATCTGAAAATCAAAAATATTATCAATTATGTTAGTGAAGAATGAGATCTAATATATTAAATATAAAAAAGAGCAGTCATTTGTCCTAATTATTGATCAATAGGTAAAAATAATTTGTGATTTAATTGTAGCCACACGTCAACCAATTATCAATGTCTCCACCCTTTGCCACAAATCCGGAATATTCTATACATTTTGTTGTTTGTCTGCACTCGAATAGAAAATTTATGTATATTTTTTGGCTTGAATTACAAATTCTAACATTTAATTACGAGATATAATGTCACCACAAAAGTGTCACAAAAGGGTTACTATTTGTGTCAAACAGACTATTATATAATACTATTATTTATTTATTACATAATCTATCGATTCATTCAAAGAAAAAAGAATTTCCGCAATAGTTCTGAGGGAATGCGTGGAAGAATCTATAAATAATTCATTAATTTGTTTATTACGAATCAAGATATCATTAATTTAATCCATTTATTCAAATATCTTCAGTATTTTGGTTATCAATTTGTTAAAAATATCAAAATATGAATAAAAATATATATAATTTATATAAAAAGATATCAAAAGATATAAGAACTTCAATATTTAAACAATTTTATACAAAAACTTTTATAAATTTTTTAATATGTTTTCTTTAATATATGAAAAGCAAATGGGAGTATAGGGCTCTAAATGGAATTTCAGAGGGGGTTCATTTTCTGCTATTTTCCGAGATGCTTTAGTTTTGGTAAACCTTATAATATATCTTTATGTCTTCCAATGAGTTTGATATACCCATTCATTTTGAAATTTTGGTTACACCCAAAAGATCGAATTCCCAAAAAGTCGAAAGCATCTCCTATAAATTTTTTATTTAAAAATACTATTTATACCGTAATAAGTTTATAAGAAGTTTAATTTAATAGTATTTTTAAACCAAGTTTATAGGAGATGCTTGGTCGTTTAGTGGTTATTATCTCCGACCATGGGACGGAACATTTATTTAATCCTGTAATATATTTAATTCTATATTTTAGAGCCAATCCAATCCAATATTATATTTTAGTTTATTCTATATTATTGTAATTATAATAAAATTGATTCAGTTTAATAATTAATTTAGATATAAATAGTATAGTTAAAGATTAAATTACTTGGTCATATAGTAGTTATTTGTCTGTTTAAAAAAATCTGACAAACTTTGGGACAAACTCTTATAATAATTATGAACTAAATTTGATAAATAATTTAATTTGAGTTAATGCCACACATAATCATCAATATCTCTTACATTCCTGCAATCATTTAAATTTTTACAATTCCTTTTAGTAATTATTTTTTTGTTTTTGTTTTCCCTGAACAATTGAAATTTTATTTTTCACAATTAAGAAAAAAATATAAATAAATAAATACTCTGTATAATTAATTGAAGACTCTTTAAGTTTATAAAAAAAAAGTTGTGAAACAATTTGCTATTTATTTAGTGTTTTTATTTTCATCTGTGAATCTGTGTGTAAATGAATTATAAGCCAATAAATACTTGTGATGAACTGGATTTTAATAAACTGGTGAAACAACTAAAAAATTGATAATTGTTTCCATGCATTGGATCAGAACGTGAAAGTAATACTATTAATGCTAAACAGAATCCCATTTGATTAATAGGCAATGAAAAGGAGATCTGAATGCAAATTATATTTTTGGAGTTTCTAAAGAATAAAACCTAAATATAATTTATAGCTTATTATAAAATATAGTATTAAAATACATAAAACGATTCATTGTTTCCTATATATTATATTCACAACTAAACACATAACCGAATATTTGTATTTCAGTTTAATTAATTAGAAAATTTAAAAATGTGTTTCAAACTATAAAAATATAGGGAAGTAATCAATATTATCCTTAAATACATTATTAAAAGATTAATATTTTCTAATTAGAGTCTGGGTTTCTAATTGGATTTAAAGAGCGTGTTTTAATTAGGTTTTAATAGGACTTAAAGGATTGCAATTCACTAAAGAATGTTTTTAAAAGCAATTTTTGTTTAGCTTTCGAAATATGAAACTAAAAATAAATGTCCGAAAAGATAAGTTGAGATGTTTTGTCGGTATTCTTCAAATAGACTGATGTAAAAGTAGAGTAAGTTATAAGAAGAAGACATACAAGTATTCAATTATACAAATAAACAAAAAAGTGTTTCACAATCCGTATGAAAGCAATTAATTATTAATGAACGACAAAAACTTTTATTACTCGCAAAGGTTCTCAATATTTTATTTTTATATCCATCACAAGAGTCTAACATATTATATATTTTATGGACAAATGTTTATATTAGTTAATTGGCAAACATATCAGTGCAGTAATGTTCACATGTATTCTAAATAAATTATTATATCTGAAAGAAAAAATCAATTTGGATTTGATTTTACATGAGGTGTCTCTAACATCAAATGAAAGATGAAATGAAGATGAAGATGGAGGAGAGGGAGGAGATGAGGGAGTTTTGTGTAGAAAAACCTAAAATTGTAGTTTCTATGACTGGAGTAAACAAAAATATTAGGATGTCTTCAATTCTAACTGAATTTTGTTTAATTCAAATTATAAACCCTAACCCCTCTTCAACTTTTATGTCAATAGAAATGAGTAGAAGAACAAAAATGTTCGGCATTTGTTTGATGAGATTCTTCTTCAGTCGGTTCACTACTAAACACTTTTTAAAATAAGACCCATATCTCTAAACTGAATGTCAAACCATAGCCATTAAGAATTATATTTATACAGTGGAGATCATTTTAAAAGAGACAGACAAATGCTTGATTCTTACTAATTGGCTTTGAGTTTTTATATTAGACTAATCTTTAACCGAAAGATTAACATTAATATCGAATAATGCAAAATAAAAAATTTGATACAATGTCTTTCAATGAATGACTATATGTTTAATCAAATTAATATTTTATCTATCGGTCACTGCTTAATCAAACATAAAAACTCAAAGCTAATGCGTAAGAATCAAGCATTTGTCTGTCTCTTTTATAATGATCTCCACTGTAGCTATATCTCTACTTTAATGGGCAACAGGGTAGTTCTTTTCGAGCTCTACTTTGGATGAGCATTTTTCTCTCTAAACTTAGTTTGCTGGGCCAAGGGTGGTGTAAGATTACTTTGAATTTAAAGCAAGGATGGTCATTTGGTAGTATGCGATCAACTATCGCAACGAACCTCTTGTATGAGGTGTTTAGTTGTGTTTCGCTAAATCTGCGACACACTATCCTTCCAGTCAAACGTCTGATTGAAGTAAATTAGTAATTCTTAACTGGGTGGAAATTTTCCTATTATGCAGAAAGATGGTTTCCATATAAAGAGATTATACAAAAAAGCTATAATATCCATTTGATTGAAGACAAACATTATATTGCTTTTAATCTATTGATCTTTTAAAATATTTATTTTCTATTATTATATTATTTGTAAATTATATTAAAGAAATTATTAGAGCATTGCCTATCGATTAAATAATGATTTCTATGGCTTTATTCACACACAAAAATGTTATAATATTAGTTTTATATTGTTTTATGGGACGTCATCGATGATTATAATTGAATATAAATTAAAAATATTTTGAATTTTAAATCATAAAACGATTCTTATTAGGAAACATTTCATAATAAAGATATAGAATTTATTGTATTTCTTGGCCAATGATTTCTTTCATAAAAAAAAGAATAAAACATAATTTGCACCTGTTTTGCACAAACATTTATAATCATCAATTTTGAAATCCGGTGTTATTTTAAAAATAGCGCGATAACATATACTTTTAATAATAGATGCC
>JAQFXN010000663.1:0-19649 GCA_034693365.1 Liacarus xylariae | reverse complement strand
AAATCAAAAAAAAAAATTATACAATTGTATTTATATAAATATGTTTGATATGATGTCTTTCCTGATTTAAATAGTGAATTCATTAGTGAGTGATTCAATAATACAGATTCTGTTGTCGGATATGCATTGCTCATTACCAAGCCTGTCCGGCTTTGTTGTGTTTATTGAAAATGCAATAGCATCTCTGCATATGTGCGCACATTTGTATGAATGGCAAAATTCTAATGTCTAAAGCAATAGTGATATAAAATAACAAATCCATAGATTGGGAAAATGAAAGAAATTGAACATAATTTCTATTAACAGAGAATTTTCATTTTTTTATTATTCGAAATGTAATATTGCTTTCTTATGAGTTAATATAATTAATTGAAGACATATTAGTTAATTAAAATCAGTGAAAGAAACTTGCTTTTAATATAGAATTGAAAGCAATTATTTCCCAAAACAGTTGATATTTTCAACACTAGAATCCGTCACTAAAATGAGAAGAAAAATAATCGCACGATTATAATACAAAATTTTGTAACCTGTGCATAAAATATTTCATCACCTGTTATACACAACTGAGGCGAACTCCACTGCTCATTACCAGTGAAAAAAACGAAGCATTTCAAGTCATGTGAAGAATCAGTCTTTATATGCATATATAACTTAAGTGGAAATTTACTGATAATGCTTAAAATACAAAACAGGTGTTAGGGATTAAAATATTTTCTCTAACAAATCATTTAAATAAGTTTTGATATTTTGTTTTGTCTTTTCATTCAAATATAATATATACGTTTCTTAAAATTTATTGATTTACTTAAAAGCACTTAAGTTATTTTTTGTTGCCGAACATGCCTTGAAATGTTTCTTTTTTTTGTCTTTGCTCATTACGCACAGCTCTATAGCATTGATTCTGTAGTGCAATACATTATTCCATTTTGTAATTCTGTTCGTTATAGAATCCATAAAATCCATAATTAATAAAATATTTTTTAACCAAAAATCTTTCGTTCAATAATAATGACATTTGCCATTTATAGAAGAACATAATAACCATCCTGATATTTGAATCATTACTGATGTATTTTGTTACAAACAATTCGAATCATCTATAATATAGATTCTGTATTATGTCATCAAATATTAAATTTTTTAAAGGAAAGATTTTGTTTTAAAAATATTTTATTGAAATACATAAAGGAGATTTATGGTTAAGGAGTTTTCTCTAATTTTTGAATTTGATAAAACTTGTTAGATAGAGATCATGAAATGATACATTATTCAATTTGGAGACATATTTTTTTATCTTTTATGGTTTTCAAGTTAATTTTTGAAATTCTGATTTATGATAAAAAGTCTTTTTTCAAAAATTTATTTAACCCCCGCCCTTAATGCAGAAAAATTGTGAGAATTATTTATTTAACCTACATATAAGATAAGGATATTTTTAAGGTAGGTTTGGCTTTGAAGTAACGAAATTTTTTTGGTAAATTTATAAACATACCGTGTTCATAAGTTTTATCACGTATTATTGCACGCGATTGCAATATGTTATTGGTGAAACAAAAAAAAACCTGAAATTAGTGAAAATACTTTAAACTTGAATATTAAATTGTTTTTCTTATTTTTCATCTTATCTCAAAAACCAATTAGTATTCGAGTTTGAAAATATTTCCAAGAGTTTCAGGATATGACAATTAGTCAAGATCCATATCTCAATAGCTTAAATTAACTAGAAAATTTTATCTCGAATTATCATATTATAATTTCGTGCAATAATACGTGATAAAACTTATGAATACGGTATGTGAATTTATAAATTTACCAAAAAATCCCTTTACTTCAAAGCCAAACCCCACCTTAAAAAACATCTTTGCTTTATATATAGATTAAAAACAATTTTCAGTTTTTTCCGACTTAGGGGCAAGGGTTAAATAAATTTGCTATATAAGACTTTTTTAGCATAATTTGCCTTAAATCAAAATTTAATAAAATATTATTTATATTATATTTAATTATTTTAATTATATTATATTATAATTAAACAAAATTAATAGCTAGAAAACTATAAGAGATAAATATATGGTTACAAATTGAATAATATGTTATTTCGTGTGCTCTATCTATCTAATAAGTTTTATCAAACTCAGAAATTAGAGAAAATAACTTAACCATAAATCTCCTTTATAAACTCTAATTTAAGCATAATTTATCAAGAAATTATTAAATCAATACTATTTGATATTCGTTAATATATGCTGTTCCTTGTATCAGGGGTAGCCAAAGGGATAACTCCAAGTCTAAATATCTACTGACTGTGAGATTTTGAGAAATACCTCCTGGCTGACTTTTTTGGTTGCAGGCTAAAAAGTATTACAGTTTTTTATACTACTGACTTTTTTGAGAATATTTTCTCAAAATACCCAAAACTACACCACACTGATTAGGTCAACCCTAGCCACCCCTAAATTTATAATAACAACAATTACTTAAATAAGCAATATTTTTAAAAATATTATTTTATAAAAGTCAACTATTATTTCAGCTCTTTTGTTATGACTACTGTAGGACTGAACACTTGTTTATTCTAACTTAGAGAGGATGTGAAAAAAGAGATGGTAAAATGATCAGTTTGTTTTTTTTAATAAATATAAATCTAATAGTCTGATTCATTTAAGTTATTGAGTTAAGATTGTTTTTGTTGATGTGAGCACATAATAAATGCAAACTCTAAAGTTTGGACTTTGTTTTAATGCAATTAAATCATAATGCGATCGAATATCTCTACACATCTTCTCCTCAACTCAATAGAATAACACAAAAAAGAGTGAAATCAGTTATAGCTTGACATTTGAAAAAAAGACTTTAAGAGAAAAGTCGAAACCTAAGTCTTGTATTACTATTAGTTCTACTCCACTCTTCCCAAGTTATAAGCCGTTAATATTTAACTAATATTATACAACATCTATAATTTGAATTTTCTATTTAAATTTTGAACAAATTTGTATTTTATATACAATACTATAGAGCAGTTCAATACACTTGTCTGATATTCCATGAGTCCTTCGACAGATTGCATATTGTGAATGAACTATTTCACAGAATATACTATAAATGAATTAATCGATCCTGTTCAATCAGTGTCTAATATATGCAGGATACTACTGTATATCTAAATTACACAAAAAAATTTTATTTCTAATAATATTGTGCTTAAAATTCTACATAAAAAATAAGCAATGGAGAAAAAAAATAAAAATAAATCGGACAGGTCAAAATCTGAAATTGTGGCAAATAAACGCTACTTTGGCACATATGAATGCAGCCATTGTGACAGAATATGGTATTCTGGCCAGGGTTGGCTAGGCTTTCCACAAAAGTGCAAGTGGTGTGAGGTTTGGGTTCAACCAAAAAAACTGGTAATTTGTTTTCAGCTCTAATTTTATAGTTTATTTTAGTAATTTATCATACATTCAGCGGCCATTGGAGAAGCCAATCAACAAGAATCAATTCAAATATCACAATAAGAAACTGTGCGCCAAGTGCATTGAGCTTGGCCGCAATTGTAGCAAACGGGTGTTTTACTACGACAATCAATGCTATTATTTATCCAGTGATTCAAGTGATTCGGAATAATTCTCGTAATATTATATTTGTATTATATTTTTATATCACTGATGAAGAGTTTTGTTGCAGGAGCCTTTGAAGCTGGAACATAGCCATTGGCATCTAGAATTGTAGTTTCTTAATATAGTCCAGCACTTTGTTTAAGCTACTCATCATTTTTTTTTATCAAAAATCACCATTTATTTAGACATCTTATCTATATATTCGACGTATCGTAAATGTTTCCTAAGTGTTTACTAGTGTGAAGTTTTTTTTAATACCTTTGACTTTATTTTATTTATCACCCTGGAATAATTACAACAATTATTTTAATTAAAATTACAATATTTTATTAATCATTTATTTTATTTAATGAAATTTCCACAAAAAAGAACATTATACTTATTATTTAACTCTAATTAATATAAATTAAAATTTTCTTAATTAAGACAAATATTTATTGTTAAAACAAACAAGAAATTTAAAAATAATTATTTAAAAAAATGTGTGAAATTTATTTTCAAATAAAAATTATTTTTGTTTTAATGAAATATTTTAATGAAAAATTATTAATAAGAAAAAAATCATTAATTAATGACATGTGAATTCAAGAATGTATGAAAAACAGGTATGCGCGATTTTTAATTTTAGAGCAAGGTAGTTCCCACTGGTTTACACAGGATATTTTTACTTAGTTATTACAGAATTTGCAGAAATAATATACAGTCTATTATATATCAAAGAATTTTTACAGAATCTGACAGAATATTCTGTGAAGTGTAATATTGGAGATAAAATGGAGCTTTCAGTGTAGTTATGAATTTTATTGTATAATTAGATGAGTATTTTTTTAGTTATGCCAGTAGTATCAGGACAGTTTTAGCTTTAGATCTTATATTTCCGCAATTATTAATATAGAATCTAATTAACAATTTGTTTTCGTGAAATTAATTTAGTAATCGCTATTAATTCCTAACATAGATATCATCGCAGGCGTCGGTATCTTCTGGCGGAACACAAACTCGAAATTGTTCGTCAAATACAGCGTCACTTGGATTACAATCAAACAGTGTTTTGATGAATTTGCCCTTTCCCAGTGCATCGTGGCACCGGAAGAACTTGTGACAGTCATTCGGATTGCGAAAGTAGCCGTCCTCCTCGCAGATCAGCTCCTGTGTCCACTCCTTGGGTATATTCTGTGGCACAGGTGTGGTTGTCGACCGACGTTTGGCTGCGTTCGGGAACAGTTCCGGGTGTGAGACACAGCACAGATTGTCGCAAACCTATAGTATATATGGGTTTTTTATAACATTATAAATTTTAAAATCTACTTAAATAAAATTATTAACGTGGTTTAAAAATGACCTTTTAATAATTAATTAAGCAGCAATAGTAAATAATTAAAAAATAATTTGTTAATTATAGTAATTATTTTGTAACTGACTTAAGCTGTAATTTAGATATAAAGACTGATAAAAGTGATTAATATTCTTGTTATTTAAACATAATATTTGTTTTTTAATTTTTACAAAACCAATGACATGAGACAAAAATCAAAACTAAAATTTTAGATTTATTTACTACACCTCTACAGCTCAGCAGCTAAGATACGCAAAGGGTAAATTTCAGAGAGGATCTAAAAATGCCAGGGGGGGGGGGAATATTGTATAATGCAAAAAAAAATAATCTTATCAAATTATTGTTTCAGTAAATCATATATTATTTATGGAGATCCCAGTAAATTGGTCTAGTTTAGAATACAACAATGTGAAATAAATTATTCCATTCATACATGAAATGGTCCACATTTGACTCCGTCCTCCATATATTGTTCAAACACTTCCACCACATCCTCGCACTTAATAATAGTCTCTTTTATGCTAATATGTGCCGGATATGAGCGGATTGTGTTGTCCTTATTGGCTGGAAACTCATTCTCGCAAAGAGGACAGTCTACTTTGCACGGATTATGGTATGTATTCTGGCCAATAAAATTCAACTGTACAGTTCCTGTTGAGTTAAATTTGTCGAACAGCTGCTTACATCTGTCCGCCCGATCTAGACTTCCGATATATGGTGTTGGATAGGCTGTTTTATTTTTGGAAATGTGTGCAAAGTATGAATCAGTTAGCATAAAATGTAATTTTTTTATGATAGGTTATCATTAAATTTAGAAAACCATAAAGATTTCGTATTAATTTTTTTTCTCTACTTCTTCTAATTTTAATAGGAATAAAATTAAATTTCAACTTATCATTTCCTAGAAGCTAAATTTAAATATTTAAATTTAGTGATTCAGGTGTAATTGATAAATTATTTTCAATACAAATTAATCTTCATCATTCTGCTATAATTAGTTAGCATTATTAAATTTTAATATTGATCAGAAAGATTCAGAATGGAGTATAAAAAAAATTCTACCTTTTAGATAAATTATTTATTTCAACTAGCATATAAAAACTTTGTGTTTTAGTTTATTTTAATATTTTGAGAGAAACAGGGTATTCATATATAGGAAAAATAACGGACACAAATGCAGTATCATCTGCGTAGATTTTTTAATTTATATTAAAAGTATTTTTTCTTGTACAGAAAACAAAAGAAATTATTTTTATTTTATTGTGCATAAACAATTTTTTACATCTATTCTAGTAAAAAAAATTGCTCTTGGCTATCTAGCGTAAAACAATAAACAATTAATTGTCCTACATTTTAACATCTAGTAGCTACAGGCGCACAATTGTGTGTGTGTGGGGGACTTTGAGGAAAATTGTTATTAATAAACTAACTATTTAAAATTTGTTCACCACTATTGTTTAAATAACCCTTTGTTTTATAGAATTTCTGTGAAATATTCTTATATATATATATATCACAATGGTGATTCTAATTTTAATTCCTAACCTTTTTTGACATCTCTAGAATACTGTAACAGTACAATTGAACCTAAATAGGACATAAATAATACTGTTACAGTACCAGCTTGTGTCTGGACGCGAACTAAATAAAATGCATCAGTGTCTAAATATAATCTTCTAGTGAATTAGATGTATTTATAGAAACAATGACAAATTGAATAGAAATTCTAAGAAACTAAAATTTAAGAGAAAAATCTAAATCATATAAATATTAATATAGATTGAGATTTAATATAAAAATACAGGCAACATTTCGTCTGACTGTCCAAACAATGAATACAAAAAAAAACTTAAATGACAGGTTTTATAATACCCTACACATTATAATTTATATACTGTAATTTACTGTACAAACACATTAAAAAAAACTAAGTAAAACTATCAGTGGTCATCATGCATGCAACTAAATCCTTTTTTTTCAGCAAACAATAAAAATTAAATAAATCATATAGGTAATTTTATAATAATTCATTATTTCATGTAAAGTGCGTATCAAAAAAAAAAAAAAAAAATTAAAGCAAGATTTTTTTTGTTAATACGATGTAAATTATGATATATTGTGGAAAAATCATCAACATTTCACAGAAATGTATTTATTATTCCTTAAATTTCTTCTTATTAAATAATAAAGTCTTTTAATATCAATAAAAGCACACTTACGTATCTCTTCTGCATTAAAGCCTCTGCAATGTTGGCCCCGGGGTGAGCCAGCCGTTCCAGCATCCTGGCAATTTATAACATCGCTTAACGAGACGCTTATTAATATAATATTTATTGTGCTTAATATATTCATTATTCAAACTTTCAAGACAATTCTTCAACGAATAAAATAAGATATTTATTCCCTTGCAAATAAATTAAGCAAATCTATCCACAAAAACAACAACAATATAAAACTATAATTACAGCTCAACTAAATTTGACACAACACACACGACTACTTCAAAGCTTCACAGCTTAGGCTTAAATGAGGAAAACTTCACGAAAAGACAAAAATCTTTATAATATGTATGTTTCGGAAATACCTGTGTGAGAATTAAAAGGAGTAGTTCTTTTTCTCGTCAGCTCTTAGAATTCAATGAAACATGCAGAAAAATTTTAACACATTCCGAAACTAATGCCAAAAATATTTGATTTATTGCCAGAAAAGTTATTAAAATTAGTAATATTTTTCTTATTCTTCTATTAAAAGCGATTGGAAATCAAAAATATATTTTCACTCAAAAATTTTAATAATAACTCTGTATTTATTATATGTATTTATAACTGTTTTGGCGTTTGAAAAATCAAAAAAAAACTTAATGCGATTTTTATTATAACTTAAAAAAATATATTAAAAAAAAGTTCTTATTTTTTTTAATGTTTCAAAATGAGGAAAAACTCTATTTCTCTGACTCTTTAAAGCACTACTACTTTACACAACACATGAAAAATCTTATTAAAAAATATTTCTTTTCAAACACTCATTCAGATCAGTGAACCAGATATTCAATAGGGTGTGTGTCTTGTTATATATCTTATGTCTTGTGCTGTTCAAACATTACAACATATTTGGTATGTTTTAGTCGTAAAACTTCTTTTTTTTCTCTCTCTCTCTCTCTTCTCACCATTTGTTTTAATGGAATCTCACTATAAAGTGATAACCACTGGAAAAATTGGGTCAAAAAAGCTTTTTTTGCCGTTAAAAGCGATGTATTTTAATGATTACTGTAAATGAAGTCTACAATAGAGTGCGAAATTGTCTTGACATTTCGATCCATTCCCTTCCCTTCGCCTTTACTTTTCAATCCATTCCCTTTCCCTTGGGATATATTTAGATTCCATTCCCTTACATTCCCTTGAGATATGTTTAGAATCCATTCCCTTCCCACTCCCTTCAATTCCACGAATTACTTCAAGACACATACGTAATCTCAGCTCATATTCTTGCGAGATTCTAATTCAGTTTCACTCTGTTATCTGATTAGAACCCCTAGTTAGCATCGCTGTTATTTATACTATAATTATTGACAGTTGCTGTAGTGATGTGGTAGAGAAACAATGTAACATTTTCAAGACTCAGGTCACTTAAAGAGTGCCAAACTAATATTAACTAATGTATATTTAAACTTAATTGGATGTGATTTAAATATTAAACTTAATTAAGCTAAACCAAATTAAAAGAATTAAAATCAACCTAATTAAATGTAAATAATCAAATTTAATTTAACTGATTAGGATTAAAAAATTTATTTAAAATAATATAACTATAAATAATAATAAACTATATGAAGTCTGATAGCACTAAATTAAAACTGATTTATTCAAACTAAAACTTATTCAACTGAATTAAACTTGACAGACTATTTATAATGCAACTTTTATATAATATTAATACTTCTGTACAAACTTTACTAGATTATATCGTATTATAAAATCATTAATTTCATTATTTCCTCTAAATAAAAGTTTTCTTTAGGGCTTGTTCTGCAGTGAAGTGTTTTTTAGAGCGTTTTGGGGTAGATTTTTAGTTTAAATGTTACATTTGTAAATTTCATTAATTTAGAAAGATACTGTTTACAAAATATTTTTTCATCCTATTTCAAACATTTAAAAAGTTTAACGTTCAAAAATTAATTTAATAATCAAAATTTCTAATAAAAGAGATTGAAAACTTTAAAGAATTGCATCAAATGTTTATGAATAACAAAAATTATTTTCACTGGAAATGTTTAAACAGAAATAATCAGTCATTTATATGATTATTCGTTTACTTGACTTTATAAAAATTATTTTTTTACAAATACTTTAAAATAATAGTTATTAATAATATTAACTTATTATTAAATAAAATTTTATAAATGATTTTTACAAAACAAGAAAATTTTGTTTAATTATAGTTTCTCTTATTTTTATTATTAACCGCAAGATATTTAGAATTTTTATTTTTCATAAGGTTTTCTACTAATTTAAATATATCTTTTAATCAAAGGTATCCGTAGGCAATGTCTATTATGCACTTAAAAAGTAAATCTAAATAAATTAATCAAAGAGTACTTATTGAAAAATGAAATAAAATACTTTATACAAGTTTGTATGAAATTAAATCATTATTCTCTAAATATTATAGAATAGTTTTGTATGTTATATAATATATTCTTATGTTTGATATCCTAAACATTTGAATATAAACTGAATTACATTCTGTCATCAATTAGTTTTGATTCGAAACATTAACTTTAAGAAATGCATTACAGAAATGATTTTTGATTTATATAAATAATCAAAAACATATCTGATTATTGATAACTCATAAGGAATTGCTGTATATTTACGATTCAATTATCTTTTATGACTATAGATATAATATATTTGAGAAATCACTGAAAATATTTTTTTGTTCAAAAAATTTAAAATAATTATTATGAGTCGGAAAAGCTATGATTTATAGTTTAAGATATTGGAGGAGCCCTCCATCCCTTCAGCTTTCATTAAAAAGTCCAAATTCTAGTAATATTTAATGAATTGCTCGAATGAATTGCTGTATTTCTGTCGCTTCAATTTCACGACACAAGAGCCTCACTTCTTCTGATTATTTCCTTCTGACTGTAAGTACACTTGTTTTTGATGTAAGAGAATATATCATTACTTCCAACTATTTTTCTTTCAACATATATATACTGTGCTATAGTTTAGTTTCCATTAAAATAAGTTATAACTCACTTATGTTTTTCTGTCTTTCTTCCTAAGAAGTTATGAACAAAAAACGGAATAATAATAAAAAAATGAGAGAAAAGATTAATGTATTATAATTGAAATCTGACTGAATTACAGCCGTTTTTGTGATTAAATTAAATTATATTTGATATTTTTAGCCCAAAAATATATGTGAAGCCGAAAGAGAGTAAAAAAATGATAGGAAAATAATTTGGAGCCAATGTTTTAATGGTGTGAAAATTGTCAGATTGTTTCTCTGTTGCCACAAATGCATCTTTCATTGGATCGCAACTATTATTTAGTATTTTCTTGTAGTCAGTATTTAGCACTGCTTTACTACCAGTGCTTTACCTTTTATTTTCACTCATTCTGCATCTGGCATTCAATGCTCTGCATATATACTGTATATATGTAACAGTGCTTGTGAGTCACGTTTCTATAGTTACTTTGAAAAAAGCAAAATCTCTCTCACAAACAAACAATTTATAGCCTATAGAGTAAAGTTGATGTGATGTCAAATTCACATCTCTGATGGGGGCATCAATCTCTATTGCTCCATTTTTTATTTATTATCTATGAACTTTCTAGCTTTGCCATCATTTATGGTCAATAGCTCATACTTAATGGCCACTCTCTATATAATCTGCTATAATATAAGTGTATTTTGTGCCCATTTCTATCTCTTCTTTTTTAAGCTCTTTTTGTTCACATTTTAAAATTGACTCTGAATTTAAATATAGAAATCATTTATATCTAAAAATCATATGCGTTTAAATAGAAAAACACTTTAAAAACCTCTTTTAACAAATTAATTGAAAAACAATATATTAGTAATGAAAGCGAGAAAATTGTAGAATAAATTATTAATTATTGATCAAAGAGTCAATACTGGCATAGCATAGCATAAATATCACAGATATGTTGATTGACATACCGGTGGGAAATATATTGCATGTAATACATGACAAAATTAATTGAGCGAAAGCCAATCGAATCACTTCGGTTTTGTGCCCTTTCTTTTCTGGGCTAACAGTTATGTCTAAACTCTATTCTATCTCTTATTCATTGCATGCCTTCTGTCAGGACTCGAATCTTCATTTGTCTGAAGTAATACTTTGTTTCGTTTGAATGTCTTCTTAAAGATTCATTGAAATCCATTTAAGACAATGAGAACAATAACTAAACTATTATTCGGACTCAAGTATTATTCGACGAACTTTCTAATAGTCGAAAGATTTTTCCTATTGTTTTGCGTATTTGTATTCGTAAGTTAGTATGGAGTGAGGCATAGCATAGCAAATAGAGTACAGTATAGTAGGCACACTGTACTACACTAGTATGCATTGATTGTAATAAATAGGTATTGTTAACCTGTTTGACAAAATTCTCGTTTTCATTTATTCTGTTGTCTCTCTAAAAGTCAATTTAACAATAGAGAAGACTGTATTGAAGACATGTATATATTCTAAAGACATGTTGTATGTATTGGGATAGCGCTAAATGTGCACCAAATGTGCACCTGTGCACCAACTATTAGACCATTACTATATTGCCTAATGTGATGCTTTTCCTAATAAAACCAATGGAGCAGAGAAGTCACGCACAGACACACACACACAAAGAAGTGTATGTCATGTGATTGAGAGCACACATAGTTTTCATAGTCTCTATACTCAGTTCATTCTATCTCTCTATCTCTCTCTCCATTTGATTTCTCTTTTTTCTTTCTCTTTTGTTTCGGTTATTTGAGCGAAATTTTTATTCATTTTTATATCATTACTATATAATAGGCATAAAAGTAGAGAAACACAAACACAATATTTTGACGAATAAAGTCATGGAATAGAGAATGAAATTTCTCGAATTCATTCATTTGATTGGAAACAAAGCACAAAAAAGGGAGAAAAGTTTTCAGTTTAAGTCAAAACGAAAAACAAATGCCATGACTTGAATACAATTGTTAATCATATTCTTAACGTCCAACCAGTGCTCACAAACTCACAAATACTTATATTATATTTCACTGTTTTGCTTAAATAGCCTTCGACTCAATTTTTCATTCTCCAAATCAAACTATTTCTTTCTCTTGTCTATACTATAACTTCTAAGTGTCACAGAAGAGGAGAATAAGTAAAATGACATCAACTTATACAACAGTAGCACAAGTAGTTGTAGTACTGACTTAATGTACTCAAAGTAATAGCGATAGTCTAATACACTTTTTGTTAGTAAAGAACATTATTCTTACTCTTAATTCACTTGCATTTTCATCCACCATCATTTAAAGCAGCAGTAGTTACCTCTCTCTCTCCCTCTCTCTCTCTCTCTCTCTCTCTCTCTCTCTCTCTCCCCTTCCCTCTCTCTCCCACTTCTCCTATCGATGTTTCATTCACTTATAAATCAATCTCAAACTTTAGTTTAAAGAAAAGTGTAATATAAAGAAATTTAATATTTTCCCTCTTTTATTGTTTAATTGAGATGAACTATATAGATTTTTATTGGAAATAAGTTTTCTATGAATTAAATTGAATTTTCTGAGAAACGAAAATCCATCTTTTAGATTGTTTCATCATATTATGAATTTTAAGATTAAAAAAATAAATTCAGCTAAAAAAATTAAATTAAATAGAAATTGAGTCAACTATTCTCTTACGTAATTAAATAACATATAAGTATATAAGTTATAAATTATTTTTAAAATTTTGTATTTATGCACAAAATAATTTATTTCTTCATTTGAATTATATTTTGCCAATTGCTAAAATTTTTATGGTTTTGTAACTTATATTTATTATAAAATATAACTATAACTTAAATATTAAAAACAAAAGATAAATAAATGAGATTTAGATAAATTACATATTTTGAATAAATGCGAATCATTTATGAGATCAGATTTCATCTTTTAGGTCAAAGTTTAGGAATGTGGTTTGGAGCGCAATTACAATATCAGGGCAAATCGTATTGTTGAATCTTATACTGTACTTCAAGCATAATTTTTTGTCATGTTCTATCAGGAGATAAATTATCAGATTTAGACTCTAATTATATAACTATTTTCATGTGTTTTTTGTATGTGTCGTGTATTTCAAAACATGATCTTTTATGAGTAGTAATAAATAGAGTGAATTATATTTAATTATTAATTAGCTGACGAGTAATTATATCAGTTCTATGAGCTCAGGGAAAGTGGATTTGGATTCGAGCTTTTGATTTTAGATTTGGTTTGGGTGTTGGCAACCAATGCCAAACAATTGTATAGAGTATTATAGAATTATTTTGTAATTAACAAAATTGAAACCAAAAAATAATTACGATTAGAATGTATTGAAATACTATTCGATTCAGTGGTCATTATTTTATTTTGGCTCAAATTAAATAAATGACCGAATGAAACAAAAAATTTCTTCGTTAACGGTCTTTCGATTTAATGAATTGGTTTAGCAGTTATTTAATAGAGAGTCTTATTTTAATGCGAGTCATCAAACAAAACAGTGAATATATTTGTCTTCATTTATTGTTTCCGCTAATTTGTGAGCTCTTCTCTTCTCTTCTTCTACAGAGTATTTGTAGAATCAGTTTTAGCATTAAATGTAAGCATAAAAACCTAATTCTATTGAGTTATTTGCAATCAGACAATTGAAACAATGATTAAATATATTAAGTTGTAATCTATCTTAACCTCGAATAAATTGTTTTCCATTACAAACATAGCTATAGGCTATCAAATCAATTATGCGCTTCAGACAAATATTTAATAAAAACCGAAATAAATGAACAAAATGTTGATATTAAAACCAGATATTTGGATATATTTATAAAAAATAATAGGAATCTGAGTTAAAAACTATTTAAGCAATTGAAGCAAAATTCAATGCATTTTTAGAAATGAGAAAACGTATCAATCATTTGAATATTTAACAAAACTATGAATAATATAATATTTTATTTTTCAAAAATAATATTTGAGTCTCTCTTGATATGTACTGTAAATCTAATTAAATAATAAAAAATCATAAATCATTGTAAACCTAAAGCTCTGCTATTGTTTAAGAAATTAATAACAATAATAATTTCAGATGGCTTTGAATGGGAGCCGTATTAGTGTGTATTAGATGTCAAACTGAATGGTATGCATATAAGTGCTGAACGTCAAGCAAATCTGTCAAATAGCTATGTATTGCAATATTTCTGTCAATACAGTTGGACTGCGTGTTAGAACTCGTAGTTAAAGTTCTCTGTACTCACACTGTTATAAAGTTTTTCTTTCCTAATAAATACAGTGCCTATTATTCTGTGAACACTGTATAGAATTGTGTGTTAGAATGAGTCGATTTCGTTCACATTTCACTTCCAAACACTATTTCCAACAGTAATATAGTATTTAATACCACCCTTTCGAGTGAGTGCTTCACAAAAAAGGGAGATTCAGAGGGAAAAATGTGAGCGAATGGAGAAATAAGAATATAATAGAACTAAACATTTAAATGATTTTGTTTCGAAAGCACTTTTATATAACATTTAAACTCGTGATAAGCGTTAAGCCGTTTGGATAACAATAGAAAACAGAGATAACGATAGACATAGAGATAGAGAATATGTATATTATTTGATATAATGTCAGAATATTTTTTGGTGTGAATTATGAATAGAGAATCAGTCGATTATTATTTGTCGTCGCAATCAAAGCTATTTCACTCCATATTCTAATCATTGTTCTAATGCTCTACTGTACTCATTAAATTCGTTTCCCCTTTTTTATAGCAGTAGTTGTGTTCATATATTAAGGTTTGATATTTGTTTTTGTGTCATCTGTCACATCGACTCCAACTATAGTATAACACTATGAAAGACAGTTGAGGCAAAACGCGGACAACAGTGAGAGAAAACATTGAGGGAATAAAAGAGTGAAAGCAAAGAGTTAATTAGATTAGAAGCGCCGACACAATAGCCCAAACATATTGAACACACATTTCATTTTGGATATGTTGTGCCTCTAATATCATAAATGTTGGCACAATAGTGACCAAAACTAAAGTATAGCCTGAGATAAATGATAAGCTCATCCATTACAACATTTATTACTAACTTAGTTATAAAGGCTTTGGTTTTGTGTTGTATAATAGTGTATAGTGTAGTGCAGTATACAGAATATATTGTATATAAAGTGTATTTTTATATTCTATTTATTTCTTATAACTAAACATAGAGTCAATGCCAAGAGAGTGTGGAGTAGAGGCGATATTGTCGACCAACTAATGTAATGTTTGAATGTATAGTGAGAAGTGAGTTCATTCAACCGAAACAAACTAACTCTAACTCAAACTAACTTTAACTTCTTGTGCAAAACACTATTCCATGAGCTGCTCTTCGTTTGCGTTTTTGAACGACTAAAATGAGTATAAAAGTTAAAAAAGAATAAAAGAAGAGAATATCGAAGAGAAGTTTGCAATGCATTGCCTGCCAGTGATGGTAGTTGTGATGCTTTACTGAATTGGGTACAGACACTCATAATGTGTCCCCTCCTTCACTATGAGAACCAAACAGATGTTTATACCAGAAACGGCTATTTTTCTTCGTCACAGCCATCAGAGATAGAGATAAAGTTTTTTGAGTGCACCAGAAATAAGCTTTTATGCAGTACTGCACTGCTATGTGTAGTCATAGAGTGTGCAAAACAGTTAGTGAGTGGAGAGTCGAGAGATTGTGATGTTATTTCCCAGACATGACCTGCCAGTGCATTGTACTCACACTTTGCAAACTTAGTAGTTTTGATGGCATTCTCTCTCTGTTCGCAGAATTAGATGGAATCAGACATGAATTGCATATCACTTATTCAATTCACTTATGTTTGAACTCTCGAATCGGCGCTAATTCTTTCGCAAATAATTGCAATCCATTCGCAGATTAGCCGAAACTCAAATATTCCAACAGAAATCTACTTTTCTATAACTTCAAAATCATTTTAATTCTTTAAAGACTTAAATTTAAGAACAGATTCTGCGTCTCACGAATGAAAAGAAATTTAGTCAATGTTCTCATAATTAATTGATTATCGATTAAATCAATTAATATTTAGGTTTAAGAATCTTATCATAATTTCTTTTAACTTATATTAATAATTATTTAACAATTATAATGCATTTAATAATTGTTATTTAAATCCCTATTCGGAATATGCATTGCTTTCATATCAGATTCAAAATATTTTGGCAAAAGTTTTGAGAGTTTGAGAAACTTATATTCAAAAATGATAAAGAATATAGTTTTTATACAATATTAAAGCGAATAAAATATTTGATGAATAAGTTTAAATAAATCTTTGTTCGATGCGCTCACACATGGCATGTGTTTTGCCTTTTTTGATGGCTAACCTGATTAATGTGATAAACCCAAACATAAGAGAAGTGCACACAGAAGTGCTGCAGACCATCCATGTCTAACACAATTATTGCTGGTATAAAGTAAAAGCGCGTTCTCTGCATCATTTCGAGGCAGTGATGGCATTAATGCTTCGCTCATTACTTTATGCTTTCGTTGCAATAGTTAAACGCGGTTTTGCCTCAAAGCAAACTACAGCACAGATTGCTGACCAAACACACAAACACAGAGCACAGACACCAGCGCTTCAATGCAATCACTGAAACAAACAGAGCTCTTATGCCCACAGGATTTTTAACAAAGTGACAAAATCTCTACTTTCCTCAAAACATCCCATCATATCATTTAAATTGTTTTGATTTCTCAACTTTTTGATTACTCAAAGATTTAAAACAGAATTAAGTTTTTCTAATTTTCTATTCATTTAAGTATTTCCAATTACTAATATCTTAATTAAGCCAACAATATATTAATGTGGCTATAATTCAAAGTAGAGATATAGTCTTTTTTATATGAATGAAAATTAAGTTATAGTTAGCTTAAACAGGAATAGTTTTTGATTTACATTCCATTGTAATAAAGACTAATATTTATGAAGTATTTCAGGCATTTTAATGGGAAATAAATTTAATTGTTTCGTTGAGTACTCAAAACATAATTTTTCAATAATCACACTTAAAATGTCAATAAATACTCTGTAATGCTTGGCATGACTTTCATATAATATAACTATAAAATAATAAAAGCTATAATTCAATTAACTTAATAAATATTCAATAAATTTAAGCAAAAATATATTTATACTGTATATTATATAAGTTATATTTAGAATTTGAAAGACGTGTTTCAGTAGTTATGCAAAAGTGGAATCAAATCCGTATCTCTAAAACAGGACAGTGAGTGCAATAAAACTAATTGTAATTCAATACGCGCTCAATAATAAAAGAGACGAGAGGAGAGAGAGAGAGAGAGAGAGAGAGAGAGAGAGAGAACTATGTGATGAAAATCCGGTTCAAGGGATGCAGTATTTGTTATTTTACTCATCAGTACAGTAGTTCACATTAATTTAGTTAAATATATTTGTTAGGCATTCAATTCATGCAATTTTTCTCTATTTTCTCTTACCCTGCATTTGGAGCTCTATTTTACAACAATAATGAGTTTTTTTACCTGTAAAAGAGGAAAAACATTAATTATTCATCAGTGATAGGCTCGGCTCTACTTTATAACATTGGCGTTATATTTTAGAATAGTATTGTACGCTATTTTCAATCTATTTTTTAATTTTTTTATCAGTGTTGGTATAAACACATGCTTTAAGAACACATCAACGCATTAATTAATACAATAAATGAATGAATGGATGAGTTTAAAGGAGTTTTAGTCACAATTCATTTTTTATTCATTCATATAATTTGGAACTAAAAAATTCAATTAAACAAAAAATATTATTTGACATTTGAAAAAAAGTCAAAATAATTTATTTAATTGACACAAAAACTAACTTAATTGAGAATAGATTGAACAAATGCCAAAATTATAACTCAATCGTAAATCATTGGTTTGTCCTTTTTTTTGGTTTTCGTAAAAATAAGAAATTTATTTTCTTTAAAATAAAAAACTTAATAGTGTTGGAAATGCATGTGTTTTAGGACTCAATTCTACAAAAACTGCGATGATTTGAATGTGTGTTTAAATAAACAAAATATCGCAATATATTGTTTGAACTGATATTTATTATAAATTGCATATCAAGTAATGCGTGATTGAAGTGCTGTGCGTTTCACTGCTTTTTAGTTTATGTCAAATGAGATAAGTTTTAAAGGGATGCGAACGTATTCACTGCTGAGTATTCTCGTCTCGTCTATCTTTCTATACACTATATCCCTATGGCTTCTCTTGGGATCACCAGACAATTTCATGGACTACTGACTTCGGGAGCTCACGAGTGCTCCAACACATTATAGCAAAATCTAAGACTAAAATCTAAACCAAAATACCTCGTTCTCAATGAACATCTCATTTCAATAACATAACTATCGAAGACTTATTATACAAATAACCTAAACCTTAAATTGTTATATATTTTCGTATTAAATATTAAGTAGAGTTCCTCAGTATTTATTCCCACATTTCCCACATCTCATTATTTAAATTCCTCTTTATTGGACAATCATATGAGATCAGCTTAAATGTCGGCTCAGTTTAGTTATACTTATGTTTAAAAAATAAAAAAAATACACAGACTTTGGTGTAGTGTTTGCGTGCAGTTTGTATGCAAAAATTGCTTTCAGCTAAAATGTATTGTCAAAATAAGACAATCCACGTCTCCATGACTACTATATTCAACCAAACATTGAAAAAACTTTTTTCTTAAAAAAATACTTTTTTCTGATACAATATTAGAGAGAGTTTAGTTTAGTTTATATTAAGAAGAAAAACTGATAAATTTGTATTAAACCTATAGAATTATATAGATTTAAGTTTAATAACAAACAAATGTCATTCCATGAATGAAAAACTAATCCAAATAATTATAATAAAGAATATTCTCAGTCAAAGAAGAATAATTTGATAACTTTATACATAAAATCAAACGAAATCTGAAAACATTTGAGTCGTGAATATATAAAAGAAACAAAAATAATATTTAGTCTAACATTAGATGAATTAAGAATAAAAACAACACTTCAGACTCATTGGTTCACAAATCAGCTAAACCTCTCTTTTGTCATTGTCTAACCTCTGGGATTGTGATGTCTAAGTCCCGGGTAAGGCATCTGCGGGTTAGTTCACACCTGAGACCCACAAACGAACAGCAATACAGAAATAAACTGAAAACTCACTTTAGTAGCCATACTCTGCTCTGCTATGTGTTTGGTATATATGGTATAATTCCTTTTCCCATTCTTTCTCTTATTTCTATTGTTTTTGTTCACTCATTAAAGTGGGAAAAAAGGAGAAAAAATTGTGAGTTTGTTGTATTGAAAGAAACAGTAATCCTAAGCATTCGACCGTTTATCTCATTGTGTACTTCTAACCATTCAAAAGCAAAGA
>JAQFXN010000662.1:0-19677 GCA_034693365.1 Liacarus xylariae | reverse complement strand
TCTAATTGTTGTTAATTCAGATATAATTCTATGAAATAGTCCAACAATTCAAATGACGTTTAGGCCCTTATTCGTGCAGTTAATTAATTGTTCAAACCTTAATATTGTAATTAAGCTTGGGCATTAGCACATATTAAGGATTTTTGGTTAATGTGCAATTTAAATTCATCATTTTCAACCAAAAAACCCGGTGCCTTCCATCCCGATTTTACTGATGTGCATAGTTAGATTCGCCAGATTTCACTATTTAAAGGATAGTTGTTTAAAATAATGTGAATTGAGCAAATTTTTATATTCTTGATCATGATAAATCATCTTTATCTATTTAATGGAAAATCTAATTCTAATTTACAATCAAATATATATAATCCAGAATTTGACTAACAATTCAATTGTTAAGATTGATAATTAAAAATTGTAGTTTTCATTCTCCTAAATAGAGATTGAGATAAATATGTGTTCAGTGAATATTTGTGCTTCTAATGAACCTTTTCGTTGTATTTTATAGGTATTACTCATACATTTGAAATATTTTATCATTTTAAAGCGTACTTTTGAATTTAACCATGTGATATATAACAATTTAGACTAGAAATATTAAGATGCATTTCTCTTTTTTAATTATAAAAATTTTAATTCTTTTTAAAATATTTAAAAATTTCAAAATATAATAATTATGCTGTCACTAAATTAGGGATTGGCAATCGGGGTATAGCAAAAATTCCCCCTGACATTTTCGCAGCTGGCAAAACAATTCGATTGTACCTTAGTCCCCCTCTTGAATTTTTCATATTTTGAATTTTGGTTTATACCCCGTGATTTTTGAGCAATATTTTTCAATATATGTCCCTATACCCTCCAAGCAGCTTTCCTACAAATAATAGAATGTTTTAAAATTTGTCAGAAATTTACCTATCAACAAAGTAATAAAAGGTTTGTATTACTAAAATATTCCATAGCTAACTTAAGCTAATCTTATTCTCAATTAGAATAAACAAATTACAAATAATAATCCAAGTCTCAATCTTTTCATTCTAACTAGTAAATTGAAGCTAATTTTTATTTAAATATTACCAAAATATTGATGACAAATTTCAGATAATTAACCTTTGAATATTTCATTATTATTATTAATATTTACATATTAATTTATATTAATAATTTAAATTTATCGGTAATATTGAATATATTTTTGAATTTTATTAGATTTTGTTGACAAATGAACGTAGGGTGATAGAGGAGTGGGATTTTCGTGTTGGAAGTTATTTACTATCAATAATTTCAGTTGCTATGAAGTCAATTAATTAATTTTAAAAATATTTTATATATAATTCAAATTTTTTAAATCCTTGAAGATTATAATTTATAGGCCGTATTTCTATTGCAAGTTATAGAAATATCAACACTGTAATACTCGTTTCTTAGTTTCAATTGAAAATATGGTAATTTTTAATGATTCTACCACATCAATGATTTTAGATTTGAATCGGTTTTTAGATTGAAAACGAGAAAGTGTATAATTTGTACGATTAAATCATGTCCTGGTGGACCATTAAATATCAAGCATACTGTAAAATGTTCATTCATTCAATAATTCTCGTGACCCTTTATCGTCGGGGTTGATGGACTGCAATCATGAAACTCCAGTCACTCCTATATTTCACCCAATTTCGGCCTGAGATAGATCCATTCGATCGCACAACACTTCGATGTACGATCAGCATGTTTTTCTGGGTTTCCCTTTCGGTAGTAAGATTGAGAAAAATAGATTCTTCCCTATAGTGCTAGGGCGGCAGGACTAATGTACTAGATGTGTAGACATAAAATGTGATCAAATTACATTGAAACTTTCAAATTTCACCACGAATAAGTACTTTAATCTATTGTATTTTGCAAAAATTAATTGAAAAATTCCATGTTAATCCGAAGTTAGATGTATATAAATTACTATATTTCAACCGAAAATTTCAATCTTAGCGCACTTAAATATCTTTAAATTACATTAAATGTGAAATTTTAAATCAAAAACTAAAAAGACAAATGTCCTCAGTAGTGAAATAATATCTAAATTAAAGAACAGCAATGTATTTTAAACAATGAATCATATGTTGCATTCCAAAATCAAAACATATAACCTAGCTTATTGAAATCCTGCAAATTTGAAAAATCCCTTGTTTAATATTAAGATTTTTGTAGTTATTATTATATTCGTCTTCATAAGACGTTTAGATCGCGAACACCACTAGTAATTTCAGCAGTAATTCACAAATATAGCACTAGTGGTATTCGTGGTCTGAGCTCCTTATGATGAAATATATTCATTTATAATATAAGCCCAGAATTTTTAAAATCACCGGATCAAAAGTGATCAACAGTAAATTAATTTCTCGCGTTGTCCAGTACATTCAGGCGTTGGGCGTTTAATGCACAAGGGTCAATTTTTATTGAAACATCTTTGGCTTAGCAGTGTTAAATCTTGAATTACAATTTACTGACATTTTCATAATTTAAAACTTAGCTTTTACAATAATAATCTATTATTCTAAGTTAAACAAGTTAATTTGAAAAGAATTAAAGTGGATTAAAGCATAAAATAATAATAATCTTATAATGATATACAATATGATGAGCAGTTACAGATTATATAAAAATTATCTACCTAGCTAATAATCATTATTGCACTTTGGCATTTGAATAATGTTAAATCTTAAATTTTGAACTTATTTTTATTATTTTTTCAGTAACATATACATACACCCATATCAATATCTATTTGATTTATAATATTTAATGGCATTTCAAGGTTTTTAGACATTATTTTAAAAGTGTTTCAAATCAACTAATACTACAGTAATTTAAGATTACATTAAATATCATAAAACGTAATACAAACACAAATGTTTAAGAAATTATACACAGCATCACAATAATCAATAAAAATTAAAACTCAATAAATACAATATTTAAATAGGATTTTAAAATATAAAATAATTAATTTAATAATGAATACTAAAATTCTCAGATTCGTCCAATATTTTAGCAATAAGTCCAGGTAAAAATTATTTAATAAAAGAACTTAATTTTTAAATGAATATTATCTTTTCAATAATTCTAAACATCATTTATTTGTGAGTAGATTTCAAGTGATTTAATATCTAAATGAGCATGTAGATATCTCTTGGGTGAAATGTGACAGTAACATAAAGTCGATAGTGTTATAGTATGTAATCTATAAATTATATTATTGTTATTTCGATAATCTTTAAGAGAAATATTGCCATTAATGAAATGATCTAAAATGAAATCAGAAATGATTAAAAATAATTTAATTATCAAGCATGCAATTTTTTAACTGACTTCATAAAAGCGGAAATAATTAATAGTAAATAACTTCCAACACGAAAATCCCACTTTTTTATCGCTCATTCTTTCAATTGTTGAAAATAACTATTAAAAATAATAATGGCAAATATAAATAAGAATTTAATAAGCATTTTCAATGGTCTCAGAACTTAGGTGATAAAATCCCAATTGCCCCCTTTCGTAACCAGCATTGCTATTAACATTCTAATTGCAAGATACCCACGTCATATTTGGTGGCTTTAAATCTCCCGACGACTGAAATGTAAATCAAACAACAGATACTTTTGTTGAAAAATTATGTTTGTGTTTCAGATTTTTCGTAAAAATTCAAGTGTTTTAGTAAATAGTTCAGCAGTAACAATTTTTATATATATTTCATTGCTTTTCCAATGCTTTTATTATTGTGGCTCAGTGGCGCAGATGGCTAAGGGCATTGTCAAATGTACACGCATCACTGGTAGGTAACTGGTTCGAGGCCCGGTGGTTATCATGTGGGTTTTGAGTTCACTTCAAACACCAGAGTCGGCAGGTTTACCGGTACTCCTGTTTTCCTCTGTAATTGGATAGTAAATTCACAAATATATTTGGTCTGAATGTTAATAGTAATAGTATTTGCCAACAATAGTGGCTAGCTCTATGTAACCCCCCTCAGTGGAAGTATGACCATAAGGTTAAACTGATAAGATGGATAAAGAAAGCTTACTATTAGTATTACTATATAACTATTCTAATCCTTTGACTGAATGACTATTCGAATGAATGATAGTTTTCATTTAAATAAAATTGCACCTGAAACATTTTCTACTTTAATATAGAGAGCAACTATTGCATCAGGACCTTAAAGACCCTATTCTGAGAGCAATGAGCATTTTAAATAATATATTTAATAGAAAAAAATTTGAAAAAATTAACAATTTTGATTGAAGAATACTACCTTGAATTTAGTCGATAATCTAATGTAATACAAATAATTATTGTGTTTAATAAATGATTTCATAAGACTTAGCATTATTTTTCGTGATTTCTTTGCTTCAGCATTAACAGAGGAAGCGCTGACCATGGTGAATAGGAATAAAATGGCCAAAATTGCGAATACATATATATAAATAAATCTATTATATATGTAATCCATTGGAACAAAGATTGCTGTGAATAATAACAGAACAAGATCTGCACCAAAATTAAGCCAAAGTATTAGAAAGAATTTCGACCAATAGCTAGTGTTGTATTCATTTAATTCAGTAGTTATCTTATTAAATGAATGAATGGTCTCATAAATACGTCGATAATTTAAATCTCGTTTTAAAGCTAAAATTTTAACATGCAAGTTTCTTATTTTGAATTTAATGTATAAACAGATTGAGTAAAAGAAAACTATCTGATATAAGATTACATTCCAGGAAAAATATGTCCAGAAACAAAATATAAATCCATTGGGTATGCCAAAGATCAAGGTCAATTTTAGTGGTAATCTGAAATAATAAGGACTAACTACTAGCATTATAACTGAGGCAGGTAAGATGCGATTGTTATATTTAACAATTGTTATTAATCGTTTGGTTCTGTTAATTAAATTCATGATTTGTCCCTCGTCTGTGAGACCAATGCTTTTTGGTGAACACAAACCTGACATCATTTCAAACACTTTAAGAAATGTTGGTTTTATATCATTTCTATAGTTATAGTAATATATTACTTGAGAATTTATTGCAAAATTAGAATGCAGTGATAATAACAAGCCATTGGGTAATCTCATGAGCGGATCAATAAAATAACCAAATTCTCCCAATAGTATAAATGGCCAAATATTACTTTCGTCATTAATCATTGTTATAACTCTGATTATTAAATACGTTAATACATATGAAAATACAATAATTGGTTTATTAAACCATTTTCTCTTATAATTGGATTCAGTATTGGCTGTAAAACACAAACCAATTTTATACAGAATATTATCCACACTTTCTATAATCAAATATCTGATCTGATATCTGGGCAATATCTGATCAGGGTCAAATGATTCCATATTGATCTTCTTATTTCTTTTAAATATAAGAATATTATAACAACAATCACTAATATTCAAATATTTTTATATTAATATCATTTCCGACAATGGAGTTGTATTTTTTTACATTTTGATAGAATATATTAATATCGTTATTTGAGACAATTTATCAAGGATAATTCAAGATATCGATCTAGTTGGCAATAACATTTATATGAAACTCATTCATTAATCGAATACAATATATAAAATTGAAGCTGATATAATTTTGATTAATGAATGAGTTTCATATAAATATTATTGCCAACTAGATCGATATCTTAAATTATCCTTGATTAATGACCTCAAATAACGATATGAATATATTTTACGAAAAATAAAATGTTAACAAGTTTCTATATTTTAAGTTTAAATAAAATGCTCTGAAGAAACATGCATATTGATCAAATGTACTTGTACAATTGATGATCAATACAATATTCTTTTAAAATATTTTAGATTTGAAATTATTATAAACTACCTTTTTCCCAAAAGTGTACAGCTCATAGACCACGTATTAGTGAGTGGCTTAATGGTATTATTTCTGACTGATCTGCGACAAAATGCTAAAAATTAGATTGAAACTCAAATTTACTCATTCATAGAAACCCTTAATAACGAAATCTTTATCTTTGTCCTAGAAATTATTCGACTTTTATATTGAACCGACGGTTACTGATTAAGCCTCTAACTAAAACGTCGTCTATTAGTTGCTCTGTTCAGAGGAATAGGCAGTTTATTTTAAATTATCATTAAATATTTGAATAAGTTGTACCCACATTGTACACACCTATTTAACTGAATTCTGCTTTCATTTTGAATTAAATGATACACTATGTTAGAATAAAGAATAATAGCTTAATATATGTGTTTAATTATTATTTTGTTATAATAACTATTCACAATGGGTTTGCATTTCATAGTGAAAGCATTGTTTAAATTTCGAATTAATTGAATATTTAAAGAAATTTTAAGGGAGTTCCTGGGCAATAACAGGCATTTGTGACATCTGCCCGGAACATATTTTTGAAATTCGGCTTGGAAAAATCGGGCTTTTACGGGCATTGCCCGAATACATTTTACACTAGACACAGTATACAACCTCTTAGTTTAATGGTTAATGATTTATATTTGATTAATCTGTGAACGACACCCAATTTTTTGTTGAAACCTGAGTAATTGATAGAAACTTATTATAACAAAATTTTATTTTAAAATTATTTGATATAGTGATTCAGATTAGAGGTCTAAATCGGATGCAAAATAAGATATCCGATCCGATCCGACTTTTTCCTCAAGACTAGCCGATCCGAATTAAAAAAATTTTCTATCCGAAATGATAAGAGGTAAAAATATTTTTAAGAATAGCTCTAGCAAGTAAAAAATTTCAAATCATTGTTGTAACTATTAATTAAAAGTTTATCGTCATATGAATACAAATTTGAAATGTAATGCTATGTTAATATAGTTTATGAAATTTTAGACTTATTTATAAAAAATCAAATGACACAATGAATATAAAATATTGACTTTCGGATAAGTATTTCAGATCTGATCCGATACGACTTTTTTTTAACTATAGATCCGATCCAATTCTACATTTTAAGGCCAAATCCGATCCAAATCCCATCCGAATCAGATCCGAACCGATCAGTTTTGGACCTCAAATTCAGATTTTGGTGATTGATAGTCAAATACAATACTATTAAGCTAATGCACTAAAAGATAGTCTAGTAGCCGTGAAGAAATTAATTGTAACCAGTTTATATCGATTGGATTACTAATTCACGTATATTTATAAAGTTTAATTATTAATATCATTTCAGAAAATCTTATTTTGAAATTTTTGATAGGGGTTGTATTTTTTTATATATTCAAAAATCTATTCATATCGTTATTTGAGGCCATTAATAAAGGTTAATTTAAGATATCGATCTAGTTGGCCATACAGAGTATATGAAACTCATTCCTTAATCAAATACAATAAACAAAATTTAAAGCTTTACATAATTCGATTAATATATAACATATATTTATCGATTGGTTTACTAATTCCTAAATAAATCCATAAATAAAATTATTGTAATTTCTATTATATTTAAATGAAAACTATTAAACGATTTAAGATATTTATTAAAATTTAAGTTAAAAACGTCAACATTAATATTTGACTATATATGGATAGTATAGAATGCTTTAGAAGTTGTCAATTTTCGAAGAAGACTCTCCAAGACCTTATTTTATATATTGATCGAATTATATTGTAATATATCTCATATATTACTATCCCTCCACTATCTCCCCTACTCACTATAATAAAGCCATACAGTCTATTATACAGCCATCCGTTTAAGCCTCACATAACAGTTCTTTATAATGTACTCTTTGATCAGTCAGTCAGTGATTTATTAACTTATTAAACATTATCGGTTAAATTCTCTTAACCATTGTGTGGCCATCAGGACAGAGTTAACTGGGTTGGCACTCCAGATGTTCTTAGAAGTTAGCCAATTATCATATTGCCTACGAGTGCCTGGTTGAATTCAAGAAGAATAAGCGGCTGTCTAGTACTAAAGTATGAAAGCACAAAGGCTTCAACATTAGTGAAATCATTGCGACGTGAAATATAGGTTTCAATTTGGCAATTCATTCTGAGAATAAACCTATATTAACATGCAGTGAGTACGTGAGTTAAGCATCACTATATATGTTGGGCATCACTGATTTACTAATGCGCAATGAATATTTACGCATAGCTCGCTTGCGCTTTATTCTCATCCGAGTTGATGAGGTTGAGGAACAGAACTCTAGAATGGAGAGGTCTTGCCTTTGTGCTTGATAGGGTAGTGCTCTCTCGATAGTGACTAGCTGTGTCATTTCAACCCTAACTTTTAAGACAAAAGAAAACTCTGCTCAACCAAACTGCTGAATTAAGTGAATATAAACTAATTGTAACAATGTCTTTTATTAAAATATATATATGTCTTAAGTGAATAACTGAATAATAAATTAAAAGTTGTTTTAAGTATCAAAATTGATTAAAAATTATTTAAAAGAGAATAATTGGATTAATTATTCATTTATTAATATAAGCTATCAGTAAGAAATAGAGCAATCACAGCCAGAAGAGATCTGGAGGAGGGATACAAGGATAGAGAACCAATACCTCGACTAAGACGAGTAGAGACGACGTCCCACGCATTCCTCACAACGAGATCCTTTATGTTTTCTTTATCCAATTCCTTTTTAGGGGGACCTTCTCCCTGCACAACCGGGGATTTCAACCCAGCCAGGGATTACTGCTTGACTCAAAGGTATGACAGCGAGGATGTGTCACAGATTTAAGAGAACACACATGGGCCCTTCGTACAGCGAGGCTCGTGGCAATAGATGATCGCGTACTACCAATTGACGACCCTGGGTTTGGGTCTGTGGCAATCTTGCCCCTCACCAGTCCCAATAAACTAACCTCAGAGAGAAAGAATGCTCAACTAAGGCTGGGTTCGAACTCACTACTCTGTTAGGCGCGAAACCCAAAGCATTGGACTCTATTCCACTAGACCACGCTCACAGAGATCCTTCCTGTTTTCATATTCAGGGGTCTTCTAAAGACGGCCAGAAGAGATACAAAAGACATGGACAACCATAGAGCGGGAGGAAATAGGCTGATAAGGAGAATCACATGAAATAACAAAGAAACAGGTTAGAATTGTCTGAATTATTCGATCCAATATAGACCGATTAGCCCTGTACTTTTAGACACGACGGTTCAACATTAGTAAAGTCCGAAAAGGTTAATGACTATCTGTCAAAGACATCAGAAGCCGTTTCATTGTCTTATCGTCCGCACACTATTCCAGTCATTGTTGGACGGCTGGTCCAAAGCATCGTTTGAAAGTCAACACACAGAGGAGGATAAACGTCTCACTATATAGAGCTTTAAATTTTATATACTCTTGATTAATGAATGAGTTTATATAAACTTTATTGCCAACTAGATCGATATCATAAATAATCCTGGATTAATGGTCACAAATAACGACATCAATATAAGTTAAGAACTTATATAAAAAATACAAACTCTCAGAAAAATTTCAAAATAAAGTATTTAATGGGAAATGATATCATTTAAAAATATTCAAAAATTGGTGATTGTTGTTGAAATATTCTTAGTTATAACAGAAGATCAATATGGAGTCATTTAATCCTGATCAGATATTGCCTAAATGGTTGATTATAGAAAGTGTGGATAAAATTCTGTATAGAATTGGTTTGTGTTTTGCAGCCAATACTGAATCCAATTATAAAGGAAAATGGTTTAATAAACCATTTCTTGTATTTTCTGTTTTATCTATTTATCAAATTCAAAAATTGATAACAATATCACTCAATGAAAGTAATTATTCAACATATATGCTCCTTGATAGTTTTGCTTATTTTATTAACCATAAGATGAGAATAAATTTAGACTCATTTTTATTATTATTCGCTAATTTTGGCTCTCAATTCACAATTAATATATTTCTATAATTATATGAATGGAATTAAACCAACATTTCTTAAAGTGTTTGAAATGATGTCGGGTTTGTGTTCACCAAAGAATATTGGTCTCACAGATGAGGGGGAAATCAGGAAATTAGTTAACAGAACCAATGATTTGTTCACTATTGCAAAATGGAACGATCGTTTTATAACTTCATTATCAATGTTTCTGATATTGGGCTCATATTTTCAAAGGATTTCAATAGCGGAAACAATAATATTCGGAACACCCAATACTATATTACTGGCATTCTTCTGTCATTTCGCTTATAATATAATATTATATCAAATATTTTATTTATATATAATTTGTTTATACATTAAATTCAAGATTAATCGATTGAATTCAAATGTTTTAAATCTGAGAAAACTTTTAAATTATAAACTTATACTCAAAACTATTCAATCATTTAATGCAATCAATGCTGAAATTAGTGAATATAACACTAGTTTTTGGTCTAAATTCCTATTAATACTTTGGCTCAATTTTGGTGGAGTTGTTGTTCTATTGATATTCGTTGCACTATTCATACCAATGGTGTTTTATCTTAAATTTACCATTATCTATGCACTTACACTTCTATCCACCCTGTTCCTATTTGTTATATTCACCGTTTCGTCAGTCAATTATACGGCGAATAAATCACATAAACTAATGCTAAGTCTTATGAAAGCATTTATTAAACACAATAAGTATTTATATTATATTAGAATATCGACAAAATTGAAGGTAAGATTTAAAATTTCCAAATATAAATGAAACGCTTCTACGACAAATCCCCGTGCGACGATTCACCGTTGGTGCAATTCTCCGTGGGATAATTGCCCGTGGGTGAAATTCCCTATGTAAAAAAATTCCCGTCGAACAATGCGCCGCTTTAAACTAATCGCCTACATTTGAATTAAAAATTAAACTAAATAATACTAAATTAAAATTAATTTTTAAAAAATTAAAAATAGTTATTAATTAAATATTTTAATATTTCAAACAACAAATAAACATATTTATTTATAGTCGTACGGGAAATTGGGTCCGTGGAATTGTCATGGAAGCAACTAAGCTATAGGTTAATGAATATGAATAAGAGTGTTTGATTCCCATTTTAATATTTTCATACTCATATTTTAATCATATTTTTTGTTCTCGGTCTTTAATGATTAGAAGTGCTTAAGATTTGATTTGAGAATTTCTTTCAGATTCTAACAATTTGTGAACGAATGGGTGATAGAAGAGTGGGATTTTCGTGTTGGAAATTATTTACTATTAAATATTTTTATTGGTATGAAGTTAGTCAATAAAATTATCTTAAAATTTGTTTTAACACAAATAAATGTTATTCACAGATCATCTCATTATTAACTCTACTTCTTCTTAAAATTGTTGAAATTCAAGAACAATAGTAATCCAATGTCACTAATATCTAATACTAATACTAATACTAATACTAATACTAAAACTAATATCACTAAACATTCATAACATTATACAATGTAATATTTCTAATACTTTATATTGATGGGTCTGAATGTGTTGCATATTATCAATGCGCCCACGGTTGCGGCCATGGCTTATGGGTTGGAGAGGAGTGGGCGTGAAGAGAGTCCTCGTCTTTTATTTGGGCGGCGGAACATGTGATGTGTCTGTCATAAGCTTAGTGAAGGACTTTTGTGGAGTGCTGTCCACAATAGGCGACACACATCTGGTCGGACAGGACTTTACCAATCAATTGGTTAATCATTTTATTGAGGAATTCAAACAAAAACACAAAAAGGAATTGTCGGTCAATACGCGAGCCTTAAGTCGATTGAGGACTGCGTGCGAGACAGCAAAGCGAACCCTTTCCTCTACAACTGTGGCCTCCATTGAAAACGATTCCCTCTTCGATGGCCACGGCTTCTACACAACGAAAACGATAGACCGATCTAAGGCACTGAACGACCAGTTGTTCCGTTCGACCTTAGTTCCGATGGAGAGGAGTCTGGAAGAGGCAAAGCTGGTCAGAGCACAGGTGGACGACATAGTGCTGGTCAGGGGTTCGACTCATATTCTGAAGATTCAAACACTAATTCAGAACTTCTTTAACGGCAAAACCTTAACATAAGTTCTATTCTGGACAGAGCTGTGGCCAATGGAGCAGCAGTTTATGCGGCGTTACTTAACGGAGACAATAGTGAGGTTCTGCAGGACCTGCTCTTTCTGGAAGTGATCCCAATGTGTTTTGGTATGGAAACAGTCAGCGCTGTTATGACAACAATGATTAGGCGGAACAGAAAGATCCCAATCCTACAGACAATAACCGTCTCCACCAATTGGGACCATCAGCACAGGGTTCTGATCAGAGTATACGAAGGCGAGAGAGTTATGGCCAAAAACAGCAACCTTTTAGGCAATTTCTGATTGAATGGTATACCGCCGGCACCCAGAGGTGTGCCTCAAATCGAATTGACGTTCGATATCTACTCGGATACTATTCTGGATATATCGGGCCGTAGACAAGAGCACAAGTAATAAGAATAAGATGACAATCACTAAATACACGGGAATAGTATTTGAGGCAGAGATGGAAATTCATTTACTGGATGTGATGGGGAAGTGGGATATGGAATGTCGAGCCAGTGATCCGATGGTTATTGAACTGGAATAACCTAAATGTGACAATTCATTTAAACTCCCAGTCATTCATCAATAAATTAAAAATACAATTAAATTAAACAAAAATTCTTATAAAATTAAATTAAATTCTTAATCAATTTAGCATTTATTACCAAAGCCCGTATTTGGTAACTTTTTAACAATTAGAATGATACCAAGTATTTGATAAAATAAATTCAACAGGCAAGGAGTGACTTATAAAATATATTTTATTACATAATTGAATTAATTTTATTCATTTCATTCATTTATTTCATTCATTCAAAACAAATCAAAAATCACTAAAAAAGTAAAAATTATACATAAATTCAAAAAATTTTCAAATTAGAATATATTATTATTAAAATAAAAAAAGTTATTTTTCGAGATTCTCTGATGATAAACTCATTCTTTTATCAGTAAAAATTGTATTAAAAGTTGAAAAACTCCTTTCAACATCTACTGTTGTTAAAGGGGCATAACAGAATTTTAATTCAGTTCTATTTATAAATTCTGCTAATTGTTTATTTTTTCTCAAACACAAAATTAATTTATTATAAGCAAAGTTATCATCCAATGCTTTCAATTGAACCAGAACTGATCGAATTAAACAACAGTTATGACTCATAATATTAGTTTCATCAATTTAATAATGGCTCAATATAATCTTACTTAAATTTATTCTTGTTATTTTAAGTTTTCAACAAACAAGGTATCAATAAAATTTAATAAAATCTTTTATAATTTGAAAAATATTATTTAAAAAAAACAATTTTGAATCCGTTTCATTTTTTCTAATAGATTTTGCATGAGTTTGTTTGAGTCAATGTGAGATTCTTATCAGAAAAAGTCTCGACTCTATCAGCTCTGTTCTACAAGTTTTCACTATATTTAAGAGTAAAATACTCTTATACTAGAAGTTCTGATTCAGAACTGATACTAAATTTTAAAATATATGAATATATGAGAATAAATTATTATTAATTACTGTTTTGATAATTAAAATTCATATATCATTTATATGTGGAGCAAAATGTTCAAATCAGAATCGACCTCTACTAGTAATAAGTAATATGTGTAAACATCTTAGTAATGAGCTCGATTCAGATTCGAGCACCTGCTCCACATATATTTAAACACAGGCATAGAATCTTAAAACATTAGTAAAATTTTTAATTAATTATTTCTTTGCCTATAAATAGAAATAGTAATTGTCTGAAATGTAATGTTTTAGTCTATTCTATTAGACATCTAATTAATTAAATTTTATTTGAGTCACACAATACATACTGAATTCAAGAATTGTGTACTGCTTTTAAGTTTAAGCACACCTTTGGGGTTATGTTTGTTATATTTTTGTCAAATTTTCAATTTTTTTTCTATTTCTTAAAAAGTTTTGGATAAGAAGTCAGTAGAAAATCAAAGTTCACACAAGACATGAGAGATAGTGAAGAGAAGAATGACTTGAGTTATTTCTACTTTTATCCATCCATTCGTGTTCTCCACACTTAGAGCACAATAGCTGTTTCCCTGAGGGCTAATATGAATAGAGAATCACTACGAGAAGAGACTATTCAAACCAATAATGCGTTTACTTCTATTTGATATCAACAATAAGTCTTTTATTATTTTCATTCAATTAATTCAATCGCTTAACTGATTAAAGAATTCTCTATTTTTATATTAAACAAATGGAAAAAATATAATTAAAAATACAATAAAATCCAAACATTTGTTGAGCTCTTATGATATGATTATTTATATTTGTAATTATTGTGCAAAAGCAGTCTGTGTTTCAGAAAATAAAGAAGTATTTGCACACATAGGGTATGATATGCATTGTGTACTCCGACTAACATAGTGTGACATTTAAGGATAAGTGCTTTTCTCTGCACAAAATAAAACAATCTATTTATGCCTGAATTTCTAATATTAGGATAAATTTTCACTTATGTTTGGGAACGACTTAAATGTATAGATATTTTCAGTCAACGATTGTATTATTGAATTTCATTTATATTAATTGTATTTTGATGTAAACACCTCTTAGAATTGAAATCATAGAATTAGAGCGAAATACAGAATATTAGGAGAAATAAAATATTCAATATTCCGGACAATTGATAACTAACACAAAACGCATATGGAATATAAGCAGGCTATGGAAAGATTAATATGCCCATATATAATCTTAAGAAGTTTTGCTTTTATTTTCTCTCATATAAAAAAAGTGAAATTGTTTTTATTCCGAAATAAATTCTAATAAATTATTTTTTGAAATAAAATTGAAATGAAAATTAATGAAACACTAAATAATAGAAATAAAATATAAGACGGAATCAATTTTCTATCTAAAAAGCACTTATAATCTTAAACTGAACTATAAATCAAGGAATAGATAAAAATTAGTTGGATAAAATCGAAAAACTATATTAAATAAATATGATAAATACCCAGTTGTGTCACAATAAGTCTGACTATCACTTGGGGGTCAATAAGAGAATGTCCACAACAAAAGTCCCAGTTATAAATTGTTATATAAAAAATTCTAATATCTTTAAAAACATAAATTAAATGAAATGACAAACGAAAATCAAGAAAAGATTAATTATAAAAATTTAGACAATGATTTCAGAAAATTTCTTCATTATAGCTAAAATGAGTACAGTATAATATTACTTTATAAACTATAGCTTAAATTCAATATTTAATAGCAAACCCGAATCAATTGAATTCAAAGTGTGATATATTTCCAAAACCATAGCTATAGACTAAAACCTTAACTTGTGGTCGATTTATTGATCTAAAATTCTGTCATCAAATGATCCCCAAATGTAAGTTACCTTTGATTTAATTCAATTTCACATTTCCTCAAAAAGTATTCAATTTTCAGAAAATCCTATTCTATCCAAATGGAGAAAAAAAATCTAAACTAAATAAATAAATAAAAAAACACTTTTATTTTGAAGCAAAAAAAAAATATTAAACAAAACTAAATTGCGTTGAAATTATATTTTTATCGTTACATAAAAACCAAAATATAAAGATGAATAGACTGTAAACAAAGTGAAGATTTATATCTTATATAAGCAGAGATGAGCACAAGAAGGGCGAGATTCAGCCAGGGTTGATATATAAATTATTCAAAGTTTTAACTACTCATTAATAATTAGTAATTAGTAATTTTAAACATGAACTAGCACAATCTAAAAATTTACAATTACAAAAATATCTATAACTCTTAAAATATTTTGCTCATAAAAAATAGCAAATGAAATTCTCTAGGGACATGTGTAAAACTTAAATAGTACAAGTGTAAATAAAATTTTGTATAGAATATTTTAGTATAAAGTTTTCTTTCTTATATTTCCTGACCTTATATAAAATATAATCCCCAATGCAGTAGTGACTGTCATTAATTTACATGAAAAATATCGATTAATTTCTGTTGACATTTCATGCAAAGATTTGTTTTAAACATAGTTAATACTCGGTTCAAATAAACTCACCTAGGGGAAATTTCTTTTAAAAACATAAACTTATAATTTCTTAAAATACTACAGCTAGTAGATCAATCTTTTGGGCAATCAATCTGTTTTGCTTCATTTTATTCTATTTGACTAATCAATTACAGAGAGCTTAATCTCAATATCAAATAATTTGAAATAAAAATTTTGTTATAGAGTTTGGCTGAATGACTAAATTTTCATTTCAAACTAATATTTGGCTGTCGTTCACAGATTATTTAAATACAATAAATTAAACGAAACACTAAAAGATTGATCTATTAGCTGTACCATTTTAAGAAATCGAATGTTTACATATTTTATTCTCTTACAAGTTAGTGTTCATATAAAATAAATTTGAAAATACAAATGTTATAATCAGACAATTGAAAAATAGTTTTTAAACCTATTTTACCGGTTGATAGTATCACATCCAGACTTAGGGACCAAGCGATTCACAACTTGAGGACCATTTTAGCCGAATTTTATTTTAACTATAAATAACTATTTCAGTCATAACTATATATGTATTACCTAACTATTGAATAAATTTTATGTTATTTGTGGGTAAAATTGATGCACTTGGTACACTTAAATGCGTTGGTAATACCTTGACAAAAATTAAATCAATATTCTACATCATTGGAAAAATAAAATATAGTACTGAATCAAAAAAAATTTCGCAAATTTCAAATCTTGTACGATCGCCGATGACTTGATATGATCTCACTTGTTATAAAAAAAAACTCTTGTAATATTATTCTTGCCTTATTCATCACAGATTTTTGAATATTGAAGAAATGACCCGCAGATATCATTTAATTATAATTTATTTTCTGCATTTATCAGATTTTAATGTAATTTCTGACCAAAAATAAATAACTATTTCAGTAACTATTTTGCCGTTTTTACTTATTATTATAGTGACAATTCGGGGTTCTTTTAGCAACTAATTTTCAATTGTCTGGTTATAATAATTATAAACATGAATACTTGATAACACTTTATAATACTTTATATCAGATATGATAGTGCTTCAAAGATTTAACAAAATGTGAATAAAATTATAGATAAATGTACATTCGTCCAATTTTTAAATTGGACAGAGAAATGATTTATTCCTACTCATTAGCTTTGCGGTTTTATATTTGATTAATCAGTGACCGAAATTAACCTTAATTGACCTTAATTATCCTTGAAAAAATGAATTATATCTAAGTTGTTTATTTAAAATATTTACGTTTGCTAAGTTAAAAGAAAAGCTACCCGTATCTTACGAGGGCTGGTTTTACCAGAGTAGTAAGTTTTTATTAATATCTAATTTTACATATACACAAAGAAATTGTGAGAAAAATATGAGGATTATCGATTTGTTATTATGAATTTATTTTTAGATAAAAAATAATTTCAAATAATCTGCTAATAGTTTAGAAAATTATAAATTACTTCATTTTCTTACTGAATAATTCCACAATTTTTTAAATATATTTTTAGAAACATCTTAAAATATAAATATTATATAACACAGATACTTAATTAGAAAGCAACATCATACAGTAAACAACCAAATATCATCTATATTTAACTTGAAGTCATTTTAGCTCAAAATGGCGCCTCTGATGCCATTTTCTGAAAGAGCCTTTCATACATTTTAAAATTATTTTACTTATTAATATACACTGTTGTAATTTCTTATTTAATGTGAATTAACAAAATATGCAGCGCAACACATCAGCAACTTGATTAGTGAAATGAAGGAAGAACTATTGCAGAATTGAAATACAATATTTTTTAATATAAACTCGTTACAACTTATTTCTGCTCACATAGTATACAACCTCTTAGTGTATTGGCTTAATGTTTTATATTTGAATAATCTGTTAACGCCAACTAAATAATTCTCTGAACTCATAACTGAGTCATTCATAGAAACTCTTTATAATAAAATTTTTTGATCAAATTATTTGATAGTAATTCAGCTTTAGGTTATTAATAGTCAAATACAATAACATTAAGCTAATGCACTTAAGATTAGTGTTGTAGCTGTGCAGAAATTAGTTGTAACTAGTCAAAAATGTCAACTAGCACTCCTAAATAAATTTCATTTGCCGATAAAAACCACTAATAAGCGAAAAGTCTCTAAATTTAACGTTGTCGCACTAAAATTTGTACCTAGCCTCAAATTGCATCATTTTGGACTACATTAAGCACATTCACTAAAATTCCAATTGTAATTCATTCGATAGCAACTTAACGATACTTTTTAAACAATTTCTTTCTTTTGCTCTGGATTATAAGTTAAAGTGTTTTTTTAATCACCATTATCATCTATAATAAATAAATTGATTCCTAAATAAAAGACTGAAAAATCATTGCAATAATTTAAGTGGTTGTACATTACGAATTCTGTTTTATAGATTTTAGATATCTATTGTGAGTGTGTGTCTGCCTCTCTCATGGCATTGGTAATGTTAAATAAATTTGAAGTCAACAGAGCTAATGTTGTTCCTTGGTGGAAGGAAGGAAGTAGTTGGTGGCAAATATTAATCCTATATGAAGCGGAAAAATGGGACTAGTGCTAATCCTAGTAGAGAAAGCTAGCATGCGATTGATTTATTTCATATAAATGGTTGACATAAATTATTTTCCTGCAGAGCCTAAACAAAATTGACTTCAATAATATAATGACCTCATCATTTTTTCCAAAACTGGAAATTCTTAAGATAAAAATTTAAAAACTGGACAAGAACTAGATATTTTGTTATGAATTTATTTTGAATAGATGAAAATGCAAATTATGAATCTTTGATTTCAGCTAACATAAATGTTCATGACATAACAATAGTCTCAATAAGTTTTGATAACAAAATGAAATGTATATTATATAAACCTACGATTTTTTATTTCTGCCTTTTTATTGAGGCTGTACTTGTTGCCCTCATATTGTTCAAGAGTAATATTCGTATAAAACACTATTATCAATTATTGATTATTGACAATTTCTAGGGATTAACTCATTATTAATTTATTAATAATTTAAATAAATTAAAATCAAAACAATTTATTAAATATCAATTCAATTAAAAAAATTATTACTGATCAATATATGGACAATCTTTAAAGGCTTTCCTCCATAGACAGAAATAAAAAATAGTAGGTTTATATCATAAATGTATGTAAATAATTAATGCTTTCTTAAATTTTATCAATTTGACAAATTGTATTCTTATTATCTGAAGTAATATACAATATATTACTGAACTTTAAACTATACCTAACTATATTTTAAGAAATAAAACATTGTTGGAAATACGTTAGGAGACATTCAAATAGTACGTACGGAAATATAGCAACGTTTTGAACCTCCCTCCCCCGCACTTAGGCTCGACCCCTCTAATTTAGATTTAAGATTAAAATTCTTAATTTTATAAAAGTATTATAAGTTCCAAACTTAAATCTTTTCATCAGTTTATTTTGCATATTCAATGAGTACGTACAGTCGCATTGAGTCCCCCCTAAAATCGTGTGCACTTATACGCTTTCCCATTACCCCCTCTCTTAACTTCTGCGTACGTACTATTTGA
>JAQFXN010000661.1:0-19686 GCA_034693365.1 Liacarus xylariae | reverse complement strand
ATCTCGTTTCCCACTGACCACTAGCAGCTAATATTTTCATAGATATTATAGAAAAATATACTCAACATTATGTAATATCTTATGTTGCGCTATCGCGTCGGCAGATTACCATTTCCTCCTTGTCATATCAATTCCATTTATAACAATATAAGCTAAAGAAAGTTAGAATAAAATAAGCTGAAGAACAGAAAATATGATAGAACCAATAAAACATTAATATATTGTAATTAGGCCAAAGTTATAAAAAATTATTTTCATTGTATTTCTAAAAAAAACTATTTAAAAACAACAATTACAATTTCTTAAATACTCACAAAAGTGTGGCATTCGTATTCATATTCACAAAAATCAGCCAAAACTATTTAAAATTTTTAATTTGATAACCAATTTCTTTACTTAAACACAAAGTATTAATTCGAAACACAGATTAGATTTAAGTTAATTATTTTTTTTAATAGTGATGTATAAACTGTCAAATCAGATATATTTATAAATTTGCTGGAATGAAAACTGCCAAATATTTAATCAAAAAAATTTATTCTTTTCATTTCCACAATTTTTAGCCTTGAATATAAAATGAAATTTTAATTAATATATTTTCTCTCTCTTTTATGTATATAATTTTTATTTTATTTTCTATACAATTATTGAATCAATAATATTGATTATCTGCTGAAATATAAGCAGTTATATTTTCGAATAAGAAAATAAAATTACAGCTTATTATTCTAATGCTATGATCTCATTGCATATGTTTTATATTGTCATTTATAATATCACTGCTCATTTATAATGTTCTATCATAGTAAATATAATGGAAATTTCGATATATTCAAATTGAATTATTCGATATATTATATATAAACTCTTTTCCATTTATTTCTGCACAGTTTCTAAACTATCTTTTAGTGCATTAGCTTAGTGATACTGTACTTGATTATCAATTACCGAAAGCTGATTCCCTATAACAAATAATTTGATTAAAAATTTGATATAAAGAGTTTCTATTAATGACTCACTTTTCTTTCAAACTATTATTTAGTTTTCGTACTCAGATTATTCAAAGTACGGAGTAATTAAGCCAATACACTACCAAGGAGGATTGGCCAATCTGTGAACGCGATATCTAAATTCTGATTATGGTATTATTTTCACTACATCATGTGTAAATTGTGACAGATTTTCTAGCTGCTAGTGGTTTGTTTTTAGGGTTTGACAGGGTTTAATACAATATGATTATTTTAGTTTTATTTTAATTGGAGTCTGATCATAAATTTATAAGCAGCATTTAAATATATGGGTTAATTTAGTTCAATGAGATGAATATGTTGACATTAAGTGTAAATTTCTAAAATTTCCTTTGACTTTTAATCTAGTAATAAAATTTATCATATCGCATCGAGTATGGTATCAAAATGACCTTTTCGAAGAGTAATTTCAAATATAACTTGATTGGTTGGACGTGGTTGAACTTAGTAGGATTAAGATAGTGTGTCTTGAGTAAATTAATTAAATTCAAAAACAGAATAACTTAGTTAACTCTTGGTCAAATTCTGACAATCCACCAATAGCAGCTAGTATTTTAACAAACAATGCACTACTTGGTGCTTAACATTTTTGCAAGTGTAGAATTTTAATATCGCGTCGGCAGATTATCCATTCATCCTTGTAAGTCTTTGTATATAATGTGTGAAGAAATAAATTGTAAAGAGTTCATAATTATATTATGGCAGCTTATATATTTCTGATCAGTTTTCTTTTTAATATATTCAAGGTTATTTTTTATCTTTTGATTTTTTCAAAATATTTCATCAATTGAAAGTGAAATTTATTTAATAATTTTTTTAAAGATTAAAACTGTATATATTTTTCAACAATTATCATTATCTCGAGATCATGCATCGCCAAGAAAGATATGGCCCTGATAATTCATTATTCTAATTTTTTAATATCTGCTTAACTTTAAGCTCAAAAAAATATTTTTCCTTTACTATTTAATCATTTTAGAATTTTTATATTTTGTCGCTTACGTAATAGGAGGAAAACATTCCTATGGCACTCTATGCTTCACTATTGGAATAGGTGCCTAAGTAAATTTGCGCACCGAAACCCTCTCACATGTTAAGTCAATGAGGGAGGGACATCCCTCCTCAATGTTAAAAAGATGCGTCATTCTTTAATGCTTACTACTCCATGATTCCAATAAACGTATTTTTAATAATTTTACTTAAATTTATATTAAATTAGGAACAAATATACAGTTTATAATAATTTATTTATTAACAAATTTTGAAAATTATTTTAATGAACTGGCACAAAAATAAGATTATCAATTATTAAATTATAGAAAACAGTAAATAAACCATAAATTATGAATAAAATTGAATTTCATATAAAAATATTATTATTAGTTATCTGATGGGCATTTCTTAGGAGTCTAGGGATTAGAAAACATTAGAAGGCATATCATTAGCACATATATTAAAAGCAGTAATGAGAGATCAGTTTTATTGACCCATTATTGGATGCAAACATCTAATGAAAGATATAGTGGACATTATTTGTGAATATTGATACTAGTTAGTGCGTATGTGCCCGTGAGATTTATCGGTAAATTTTTATTTTAAATTCATTAGTAAATCGATTTATGATAAACTTCCAACACGGAGTAAATGTGTATAGTTAGTAAGATTAATTTTAAATTTCAGATACAAAAATATTGTATAAAAATAATTATATTGAGAAATATGAAATAATACTGCATAATCCGGCAAGCAGATCTATTGAGATGGTTTTCCAATTACATTATAAGGATTCAACTGTTTGGAAAATATTTTAGAGATTTGGGGGATGAACAATTCATAATTTTTTAATTTAGAATTTTACGGGGAATTCGAGTTTGTTGATTCAAAATTTTGATATTATTTTTTAGAATTTTCTATTTATAGACCGAATATACCATTTCAATGTATAGATCGGATTTTCAATTCTTAAACTTAAATTGGCCCAATAGAAGATATTATGCAAAATTCTACGGGGTGCAACCAATTCTAATCTTTAGGAAAGGTTCAAAATATAATCTATTACTGACTCCTATAGTCTGCGAAGTGTAAAATTGATATTGTGTTGTATTTAGTGTGAAAATTAAATTCAAATTGTCTTAAATAATATCACAAAATATTAGGCCCAAATGGGTCCAAAGAAATGAGATATAATTTTTGAAAATTTTCGATTAATGTATCATTACTGTTATTAATAATTGATAATATTCAATTTTTATCCTATTTATATTTTACAGTTTGCTACATTGTTAAAAAATTATTATTAATAATATAAAATAATATAATTATGTTCAAATAATATTTTACAGTTTTATCATTTTTAACTAATTTTTCATTGAAAATTAAGAAACTGTATACAAATATTTGGCTGAATATTAAGAATTTATATATATCACAAAAAAATTACAAACTGTAAATTATTAATCAGGTATAAATTGAATATTATCAATTATTCATTACAGTAAAGACACTTTACTAGAAAATCTTTAAAAAATTATAACTTTTTTGCTAGGGGGCATTTGGACGTAATATTTTGGGAGATATTTTTAAACCCCTTGAAGTTAATTTTCATGATAGTTAGAATACGATATCAATTTTACACTTGGCAGACTAGGAGTTAATCAAGTTAATGTAATTTTTTCACAAACAACGATAGATCGAGCATTGATTTAGTGATTACTTTTAATGTTTAGATAGTTTTCATCAAATTTAAAAAGTTTTTTGAACTAGCTTGATTTGGAAAATGTTTCAATTTTTTATAATGGCAAATTTGAACACTTTGTCAAGCCATAAAACCTGAAAGAAAAAATCCGATTTTAGTAATTCTTTTTTTCCTAATAAACTTGAGTCCTTCCACTAAAAAATTTAATTGACAGAATGATGATCCAATCAACAGTTTACGTTGTGACCCAGGGTGTTAAGAATGTGCTAAGAATTCACTATATCACTTGATCAAAATCAATTGATGAGCAGTGGGTAAAAAATATGGATATGGTAGTTTCATATACTTTTACAGAATTGAAATAACTTTTATCGTTTAAAAATTATTCAAAAAATAAAAGCGAACAAATTAACCTACCGCCTCTTTATATATGTGCATTGGGGAGAAGAAGCAAGTATGATTAAGACTGTAAGGCATTGACTCCGATTGATTGTCTTAATTATTTACATTTAAATTATTATGAAATGAGAAAAAGTTAAATTATATATTATTTTAACTGATTTCTGATCAATTATAAAAATTTTCATTTTTAATGGTCAGTTAATTATTAAATTATTAACACATTGCATAGGAGTTAATGTTTTGCAACCCTATTCATACTTCCTTTCTTCTCCCTAATGCACATACAGTATATAGTTGTAAACCTCATATAAAGACGAGTTCAACGATATATGACACGACTCTGGCCATTGTCACTGCCAATAGCCGCCATAGCCAATATAGTAGCATTCTACTTTTCAAGTCATTTACAAATATGTTGTGTCACTTGAACACTTGGATCAGATCCTAAAATGGATAGTATTTCTACTCTTTGATACTCTGCACACCCATAAAACCACCCTCTTACCCTCTATCAGCTCAAATTTTTATCAGTAGACATAACAGAATAAAATAAACTAAAAATTTATAAATTTTCGAATTTATTTTCGCTCACTTCCAGAGTCAGTAGTTTTTGAAATACATTAGAATTGATTTTTAAAAATTCTCTGATTTTGAATTATTTAAATAATTAATACAAGAATTTAATTGCATTTAATTTATTGGAAGATTGAGGCGACACTCGATAATGTGTTCAGTACAGGCATGTTAGTAGAGATAGAACACTCGCCCCAGAAGTATTGGTTGGCCACAGTTGTAGGTGCGTTCGGCCAATTGCTGTCACTGAAATGGGAGGGCGCGGAAGGGGAACCGGACTTTTGGTTCGATCTGAAGACCCGGAAGATATATCCCGTCGGCTATTATCGGGACAAACGGGACTTCAAAATAGAACCGCCCCTTAACCTAAAGCTGGAAACCAAGAATATAGTGGACGTCACCGTTAAGTACTTCTCCAAAAACCAGACCTCAATTGCCAATTGTGTTAAATTGAATTTATTCACGAAATACGGTTTCACTAATTTGACCGATATTTTTATGACACAAACCGTTGTACTAGAAGTGGCACATGAGTTCGAACCACACAAGTATTGGTTCGCCAGAGTTGTGCGCAATTCTGGCGGACGTCTGACTCTAGAATGGGTCGAAACACTCGACTCCTCTAAGGTTTGTCATGAATTCAGTTTTATGAAGCAATTATTGAATAAATTATTTATTCAATGAATGGATAAATAGGAGACTAAAGATGAGGACAACAGTGAAGACTGTTTTCAGCTATACTTCTGTAGTCCGCGCGTCAGTTATTTAGGTTTTGCTAATTCCAAAGCAGAAGACGACTACTTTTATTCGTCGCCCAAACAGTCTATAACTAATTCCGAGGAAATAATTGACAAATTTTTGTCGGAAAGTGCGTCCGAACTGAACGAAATGGTCAAAACAGTTATAACTACTGCTAAAGAATTTCAGCCAAATCTATACAAAACCGGAAGTTTGGAACAAATTAAAGTCAATGAAAAAGTATTGATATTTCCAAATAAGTTACTGAAGTTATGTCCGGCGACTGTCGAAAGTGTTGGAATGGAAGGCAAACATTTGGTCATTAAATGCGATTCCGATGACTCGATTCGCTTCTCTTATCCAAATCACGACAATTACTGCTTTTTGCCCCTCAATTGGGCTGAAGAACATCAGATCAGCGCTGAATTTGGCGACGGAGGACTCGCTAAGTATCTGAGCAAAACTGGTTCGCGAGCGGCGCCGATATCTCTACAAAAGGACTCTCGAATTGAAGAATTTGAGACAAACGCCAAACTGGAAGTCATTCATCCAAAAGATCGCAATAAAGTAATTAAGAATTGAATTGATTTATAAAATTTTTTTAATGAATTATTAATATTTAAAATGTTTTAGATATGCGAAGGGATTATAAGTCGAATAACTCCGCCATTGATTTGGATCGAAATCGCTTCCGACACAATCACTGTCCTGCCCTACACTTCCACTGATATCTATCCTCTCGGTTGGTGTCATAACAATGGTTTGGAAGCGATTAAAATGTTGACAAACAATAAAAAGAGTTCTCAAATGATAAAAGAAGAGTCGAAATCAGAGCCAAAACTAGAGGTGGAGGAGGAAGAGGACTCAGCTTTTCCAGCGTCGCCATCGAGTATTCATTTCTTTCAAATCATTAATTATTACATTAAATAACATTTCAATTCCCACCCAATAGTGCCCTCATCTCAGTCTCAGTGCAGTTCAAAGTCCTGGTGTCCGCGAATATTCATAAACCACAAGTGTTTCACTGGACCGGCGCTCTCGAAGTCCAAAATCTGTGAACTACCCCAATATGTAGGCCCGGGTCCCATCACTTTAGTACTACAAGAAGTAATCTCAAAGATAATACAAGTGGCGTACGTTCCCAACCGAGTGCTCAATGAACTGAGTTCTCAGACATTCCAAGAATTACTTAAAAAGAGAGAAATTAAGAAAACCGACGAAATTATGTTTAAAGTAATTCACAATTGATTTTTAATAAAACTATAAATTTATTTAAAAGTAAAATCATTTTAATATTTTGTTAATTTAAGGCCAAATACCAAAAGCGCACGTATAGAGACGATGTGCCGGTGGCCAGGAATGCAGATCAAGTGGAAGAATATTGTCGCTGTGTTTGCGGTCATCTTAAGTGTTGTTATAACTTGTTTTCTCCGTTTCAGTACAGCGGAGATGACTGTCCTTCTAATTGTCGCGGTATTAAAGACACTATACTTTTAGAGCTCTTAAAACAAATATTAATTTTTGTTTGACATAAGGCTTAACGAAATCGAATAAGTATTTGAAAAGAGCCGGTTATTATAGGGACAAAGCCAGACACAACCGATTGGCACAGAATAAGAAAAAGATGACTCTTTTGCCCACTAATGAAGACAATGACAATAACGACAACAACACAAACAACGATAACAATGACAATGAAGACAGTTCTGTTCGGAGTAGTCTTAAAATTGATCTTAAAACTGAAGACTCGACTAATTGTTAGTATTTTTTGTATTTATCGGTATTTGAATTGAATTTTAAGCTTAAAATGTATTGAATGACAGCTCAACCGATTATAAACGAGGGTTCGAGTGATGAGTCGACAAATAACGATAATATCCCTATCGATGCCGAAGAATTACATAAACAACAGCAACAAAAGGAATTGAATAAGAATTCGGCCAAAAATCAAATCTCGAAAAAGTCAAAGAACTCTAAAACAAAAGTTAAACGAAAGCGAAGTTTAATTGAAGACGAGATAGAAGTGGACGAAAATGAAGACATCGATAATCCCCTCTATTGGTCCATAACTGATGTTCACGAGTATCTCAAAAAGAGCAACTGTTTTATGTTTGCGCCTACACTTCGAGATCACGTATGTCTGCTCTCAATGGCTTTTAAATATAACTCAATTCTTATAATCAAAACATTTTCAACAATTTTTAAACAATACTACTGTTTGTAATTAATTAACTTATTTATGTTGTATTTGGACAGGAAGTGGACGGCGCAGCTCTACTACTGCTGGACTACACCACAATCACAACACTCTTGTACTCAGGCTATACCCGCCAGTACTGCATAGCCGACGCATCCAAACTGTCGGCATTAGTGGAATCGCTTCGTCACAAATGGGCCCGAATTTCAAAACGTTTGAAAAAATGATCTGAACTTAAAAATAAATTCCAAATTGAATTGAATGCCTGTCTGTCTTACAATCGCATTAAACAGTATTTTTCTGAATTGAATTTACAAAAAAATACTAAATATTATTAAATTAATTATAGAATAAAAATATTTAATAATAGCTATCATTATATAAAACTTAAATATAAATCTAAAATAAATTATCTTAAAGTTTACACAATTTTCAAAGCTATACAACAGTTATTATACAATTGGTTTAACACATACTTTAAAAAATACACTTTTTAATTATTATTATTATTAATAGTTATGATTAATATTAGTTGAGAAGTAATTATAAAAATGTTGTTTTATATGAGTTTTTCCACTAATTTAATGCAATTTTTGGTTCACTTAAATATATTAGTATTTAATGTCAAATATCGTGCAATTCGTATATAAAGCCTAAACTAAATCTGTAAAACATTTAAATTATAAGAAATCTATTAAATAAGTGAATGAATAAAACAAATAAAATGTCTCTAAAAAAGTAGAATTTCTTAAATTTAATTCTGATATCAAAATATGCATAGAATTACGGAATTTATAAACAAATACAGATATACTGTATATAGAAATTCTTGAGTCAAGAATCTCAACATAAAGTGAGTAAAAAGTTTTCAAAAAAAAGATAAAAAAGAAAAAATTGTTTGCAATTCATAATTAATCCCTTTTATAGTGTATTAATAATATCGCCATTACTTATGAATATTGAAAACACAAAAGAGTGTCCAATACTTGCGTTGAAGACAAGTGTTGTAATAATCGGATATAAATCCAAATCCAAAGGACAGATACATAATTGAGTGTTGGAAGGGATCACCTGAGGGTTGTGGACAACAACTGAGGAGTGATTTGCCTTCATTTCAATTGGACAGTCATTGGTATGTCTTATAAGCGATTCATTGCTTTTTTAACTATTGTCTCAAGTCTTCAATTATCTTATGTCCAGAAAAATATTGCCCACAAATGCAACACTTGTTTAGACAACATATCAAACCATTTCCCGTTCATAATATTTGTCCCGATTTATACAGTTTTCCCCAAAACTTAATTTCCCGATTGGTTTCCGATTGTAATCACAATTTGTACTGTTTTTTGTGTCAAAACTTCTGATTTAAATCTCAATTTCCTTATTATATGTCAAATGTCTTAAAGAGTTTAAAATTGAATTTTGAATGTATTTAAAAATCAAAATAAATTGTGACTAAAAATCTGTAAATGAGTTGAATTGAAAAGCAATTAATTCGTAAATAATGTGTGAATATATCGCACGTGAAGTACACTATTGTGTGCATTGAATGGATTGAAAAGATTTGGACGTAATTTATAGTAAAGGGATATAAAAAAAGAAGAAAATCTCGATATCTATTAACCCTTTAGTGTTAAATACGATATAATAAAGAGAGAGAAAGAGAGAGAAAAAGGCGACAAATAATTAAAACAAAATATAATTGAATTTCAAACGCATTTCAATTATAAGTGCATTTGATTTGACCGGCATTTGAGTCAATCATATGTTTGAACGCAATATATATTGAATGTAAACAATCGGTTGAATTGAATTACTATAATCGCATTGAATACACAGTAATTGGTTTTTAATAACAAATCTATTGATCCAAACATTTGTCTATCACTCAGATTATGTCGAGTTCTTTGAGTGGCTTTCAATCAGAACAAAGTGAACGACAAAGCGATCAAACATTAAGTCCGAAACCTAAACGACAGAAGACTTGCACCCAAACCAACACTAATACCAATAATAATTCAAACAATAATTGTGTTAACAGTAACTCAAATCATAGCACAGACACCGCTTCTCATCTAATGGTAAGGCATTTATGAAAACACGCGTTTCAAACGTTTTTGTTTCGTCTCCTTTAGTGTCCATTAGTTCCACGTTTTTTCACATTATTTAATAAATTTATATCTTTTTATTGATTTTTTTTGTATGTATTTTATTTGTTATTTACTCTGTTTTTGGGTTTCATTTTTTTCAGTCCTTTTTTTAAAGAAATCTTTCGATCAATAATTGATTTTGTTTTTGTTTTAATGTTTTGTTTCTTTATATTCATTAGATTTTTTGTTTTGTCCGAAACTATTGTTGTATTTCTCACTAATTATTAATTTCTTTTTATTGGATTCAATGACTACGACTTCAATACAATTTTTTTTAATCGCAAATTAGTTTTTTGACAATGATTTGACTTATCTTTAAACTTGTTTTTTCTGAACATTTTTCGCGTTGTTTTCTATTTTTTTGTTTAATTTATTTGAATTATTAGAGAACAAACACTTGATTATCGCTTTATTCATTAATATTTATTTATATGTTTGAGTATTTCTAAAAAGGGACCGATATTTAGACATGACTTTAGTTTTTTCGGTTGTATTTAATTGTATTTCATTTCATTAATAAAATGCTTTTTGTTTTTTACTTCAAATAATGCTTTCATTTATTCTGAGTTAAGTCTAAATCGCATTGTGTTCGCAAGACTTATGAGACTTGGAAACGGAATGAATACATAAAAATTGTGTTATTTTAAATAAAATATTTCAATTAGTGGTTAAATGATTCGGAAATTGTTGGACATTTTGATTGTTAACAATATTTCAAATTTTCTCACTTTATTCTAATCATTATCTAATGGATTGGTTTTTTTTAATAATTTTTATAACATCTCCGACTAGTGTCTGAACAAAATACCAGTGAATGAAGTCTCTGGATTGAAGTCATGCTTTAATTAGGAAAACTAAAACATTTTATATTTGACTTCTGGTACTCCTCCTTAAAAAATATAACGTGCTCTTAAAGTCAAGTATTGTTAGCCAAATAGCCCTCTATTTTTCCTATTAATAGTTTGAGTGCCTCTCGAAGAATGAAATAGAAATCTTTGATTAATTGTATCATTAATTAGACTCATATTTCATAATATTATTGACTTAAGAAATACAATCAAAATGTTAAACAATTTACCGTAATATTTATTTTTGTAATAATTGAAACATTATTACAAAACATTTTTTTCAAAGAACTGATTTTGAAAGACATTTGATGTCAAAATTGTTTTGTTTACAATAGAGTACTGAAGTAATGGATATAACAATCATTTCAGGTCTCGATTAGCATCAGAAACAGTTGACTATTGCTGACGATTATGTCGTGAATTAAAAATCGATTTATTTGGCAATACTTTGCGATTCAAGTCATACGCAGTCTATCTGTGTTTTGATTGCAATTGTGTTTAATATTTATTCGAGACATGCATTCAAAAGTCGATTTAACCTATGGTTATATAACCGTTGAGACTATTTTCAGTTAACTTTTTGTTTTGTATCTTTGGTTGACTTAAACTCACAAAGTGTAAGATTTCTTAATGTTTGGGAATGACTGTTCCGTGTGTTTTGTATCTGTACTGCCATTCGTTGCACAACAATTGCATCACAACTGCATAACTGTTGGCTTAACTAATAGTAATCACTCGACAGTCAAACAGCTATTTATCGAACATTTGATTACATATTCATTATTAGTGAATCAATAAGTCTATTGATTTGTTTTCACTTCTTCTTTCCGTTTCATCTCTCCATACAATCATTAATGCATTGATTTTTCCGTTTTGTCTCATTGTTTGGTTTCAAATCATTTCATTTCACTCATAAGTTATTTAAGTTTTGTTATCTAAAAAGTACTTAATTTAGGAGTTAAACAAACGATACGTAAGTTTTGATGACTTGAATGATAATATCTTTATATCTAATGTTGTATTTTATTTCGATATTTTTTATTAATCTTTTCTGAATTCCTCTAAAATTCATTGTTTCTGTAGTTTTTGTCTAACAGTTTATTCAATCAAGTGTTGAATTATTATTTTTTATAGACTCATTGTTTTGGTGCAAAAAAATGTTTTAGTAATTCAAATAAAACTCAGTTCCGGTGCAATTTTTTGTGGATAATCATATAATAGTTGCACACATTCCCGACTTATTATTTTATTTTGTTTTTCTGTATTAAAAAATCCAATTATTCTTAAGTTGAGTTCAAATAGATTTATTTGAAATGCAGTTAACTGTAAATTAACTGCAGTTTAATTGAATTAAGTTTTTACTGTATATTTGTTTAAGAAGTGAAAAAATCACCAAAACTCGATTGAGTGCCAAATACTTCAATTTATTCAAAAACATTTATTTCAAATGATATGAGTCTAAAATTTTAATATAAATATTTTTGGGCGAATAAATAAATTCTGTAGTTTTTCTTTAATACCCAAACTTTGGATTTAATGTTTAGATATAATATTCTTTTTGCACAATAAACGATGATTTATATAATTATAAACTCATTTCAAAATTCTTAAGTTATTTATAGTTCATTAAAAATAAATATTTTCTTTTACTATTATATAAGACTTAAGTTTAGAGACTTAACGAAAAAAATGGCAGTCATTTCAGTCAAATTATAACTAGAAAAACATCAGAAATCTTTCAAAACTCATCAAAACAATAATTATTTAAAACTATTAATTTGTAAAATAAGTTTTGTTTTAGCATTTGTGTTGAAGTTAAGGCGAAGAAGTCTATTAAGTATTGTATTTCTATTAGTATTTATTTTTTTTTGTTAACAATTATTGATTTCTTTTTCTATTTTGTTATATATTTATGATTTCTTTTTTCAATCATTTATTTTAAGTAATAAATTAAATGAAATCCTTATTTCATTATAAATAATTATATTATTTTCACATATGTTAATGACTTGTTATTGTATTGAATATAAGTTTCTATCGAATAATAACTGTAATAATGTATAACTGTTAGGAACGAGTTCTTCGAGTCCTTAGTTACCATCGAATATACCTTAAGTTTGCATTTGTCTCCCTTTAGTACAGATTCTACTCTACTCTACAGTAAAACCAGACTTTTATCAGACGATTGATTCCATACACAGAAAATTATACTTCAATATTGTGAACCAGAGAGGGATCTCAGTATAGAATGACCCTGAGCTTCAAAATGGGGTAACCCTCCAACAGCTGGGCTTCAATAGGGGGTAAAACGATGCCTAAAACATAACTATACTCTCAATCAATAAAATAATCCAATGGTGAACTCATATCCCTTCCCCCAATCGTTTAAGACTCTGGCCTTCAATCACTGAAGTAGAAATGAAAATTAATTTAATTTTTTTTTTAATATTTTTCCTCATTTAATAAATAATTCCAGAAAATTCTTTACGTTTTTTTCTCATTGCGTTTATTTTATTTTAATATATTTTAAGTTCAAAAATCACTTATCAATCGATGATATGATAAAAGCGAATGTAATTGTGATATCAATTAATTGATAAGAACTGCAATCATTGGAGTTGCAGTACAGCCTTAATTGTTAAGACTTATATAATAATAATTAATTAGTTAATACACATGTATAGTATAGTTTTGATTTCTTTGTATAGTTTTGTGTAGTTTTACGTAAAGAGATTTGAATAAATGGTTTATCTTTTATTGAATGAAAATAATTGGTTTCTCTTTAACAGAAAAAACAGTACAAATACTGCAATAAAACCATAAAAATGTTGTCATTATTCCTATTATTTCAATAGCAGTTGTGCTGAACAGAGAAACAGAACATTTATTTCTATAGTGAACTGTATTGTATGTAAAAAAATAATAAAAACTTGCAATGACTTTGACTTTAAAAAACTGAATCCATTGGAGCGTTTGCTGTAATTATATAATCATGTGATTCAACAATACATTCACTTTTTCTCTATTAGTCCAGTGATTATCGTTTTGACTCATTATTGATATTCAATTATAGTGTAGTTTATGTTTCACTAATTAGTTGTAGTTTTTTTTGAATAATTTCTTCTTTTTTTCTGTTAAATCAGTTGTGTTTTTATAATTTTTTTCGCATTTCATTTCAGACTCAGTTGTGTTTCTGAATTGATTTGTTTCTTCTTATCAATCATTTGTTGGCTTTTGTGGTAAATATTTGTATTTTATTTTTGGTGCTTTAGTTTCAGTTGAGAAACGAAAGTCTGTTTTTTCCATTTGTATGTAAATTGTGTTTTAATTTATTTATTCATCTCTTTTTTTAAAGTTCAGTAATTTTGAATTATTTTTTTATGACTCATATATTACTGATTACACTGGGGTTTGTTATATAACTATAAGGACTGTTTAGGGGTCAATGTTTTTGGCAAAACTAGTTTTTTCACTCTTGTGTTCACTTCTAATAACAATTGTTCTTCTTTTCACTCTTCACTTCAACTCTTCATTTATTTATTTCTGAATTCATTTGTTGTTTTATCTCTTGTTATAAAACGTCTGAATATTTGAATTGTTGTCCAAAGAGTTTATATTAAATTTTTGCCATTAAATTCACTAATAAATTGTCTTTTGTGGACATTTAGGGAGAAATGGCTTCAAACGGATCAGTTGTTAACTCACACAATGATAACGTCAATAATGATATCGATGAGAGTCTGTACTCACGACAACTGTATGTCTCATATATTTATTGGTTTTGAAATATATTTAATTAAACTAATGGTTGCTTATCGATGACAGCTATGTCTTGGGTCACGAGGCTATGCGCCGAATGGCCTCATCGGATATTCTCATCTCTGGTATGGGAGGACTTGGCGTCGAAATCGCCAAAAATGTGATTCTCGGAGGAGTTAAGTCAGTGACCATTCATGACGAACACAAATGTCAAATAAGTGATCTCTCGGCACAGGTATCGCATCGTAATATATATTTAGATTTTATTACTATTAAAAATACTAATATTAAAAATGTTTTATTTAATTGCAGTTCTATTTAACCGAAGCCGATATTGGCGTCAATAGAGCGGAAGCATCGCTGAGTCGTTTGGCAGAACTAAATCCTTACGTTTCTGTGGCCGTCTTTACTGGAAAACTAACCCAAGACTTCATCTCTAAGTTTAGAGTTGTTGTCTTAACTGAATCGACACAACAGGAACAGTTGGTTATTTCTGAATACACGCATTCGAATGGCATTGCACTCATCATTGCCTCCACTAAAGGACTCTTTGGGTTAATTCAAAATAATTGCTGTTATTATTGATTTTAATATTTAATATTATTTTTAGACAAATATTTTGTGATTTTTGCGATAATTTTCAAGTGACTGATGCCACCGGTGAACAGCCCCTGTCTGTTATGATAGCGGCGATTAGCAAAGACACCGATGGAGTGGTCACTACACACGACGAATCACGTCATGGATTTGAAAACGGAGATAAAGTGACGTTCAATGAAATTCAAGGAATGACTGAATTGAATGGTTGCGAACCCAGAACTGTGAAGGTGTTGGGCCCCTACACCTTCTCCATTGGGGACACTTCCGGTTTAAGTGATTATGTTAGAGGCGGTTATGCGACTCAAGTCAAAGTTCCAAAGTCTGTCAATTTTGTAAGTTTTCAGACGTTTAAAATATTTAATAGTAATATAACTTTTGACTCAAATATTATACAAATTTTAATTAAATTATTATAAAATTCAGAAATCATTTAAAGATTCGTTGAATTCACCGGAGTTTTTGATATCAGACTTCGCTAAAATGGAAAGACCGCCTCAACTTCACTGTGCATTTCAAGCGCTACATTTGTTTGTGGAACGCCATAATAGACTTCCCAACTCATGGAATGAAAGGGACGCCACAGAGTTTAGACAAATAGTGGGCGAAATCGCTTCCGAAGTCAAACTCGAGATAGAATTTGACGAAAATTTAATAAAATTATTCTCATATTTAAGTCGCGGAAACATATCTCCAATGAATGCAGTGATTGGCGGAACGGCAGCACAAGAATTGATGAAAGCCTGTTCTGGAAAATTCAATCCAATATATCAGTGGTTTTATTTGGATGCACTCGAATGTCTACCCCTCGACCCCACAGAGTATCCGAAAGAAGAAGAAACTCAACCAATCAATAGTAGATATGACTCACAAATTGCTATTTTCGGTCAGAATTATCAGCAAAAACTCGCGAATCAGAAGTACTTTTTGGTAATTCCATCACTCCTTATATTATTTGATATTTTGTGCCAAATATTAATTTGGTCTCAGATTTCTAAAGTATTTGTTTAATCTATAGGTCGGCGCCGGAGCTATAGGTTGTGAACTTTTAAAAAATTTTGCACTAATGGGTTTGGCCACCGGTCAAAACGGTGCCATTTGGATAACGGATATGGATATAATCGAACGCTCAAACCTTAATCGTCAGTTCCTCTTCCGGACGGCAGATGTGGGCAAACCTAAGTCGTCTACCGCTGCGAACGCAGTCAAGAAAATGAACCCATCGGTCAATATAGTCGCCCATCAGAACAGAGTGGGTTTGGAGTCGGAACAGGTCTACGACGACGTCTTCTTCGAACGACTGGACGGAGTGGCCAATGCTCTCGACAATGTGGAGGCACGGGTTTATATGGACAGACGCTGTGTTTTTTATAGAAAACCATTACTAGAATCGGGAACTTTAGGTATTTCTGTGTTTTATATATTTTTTGATGGAATAGTCGTTTAAATATGTTTTGAACTATTGTTTAGGAACGAAGGGTAACGTTCAGGTAGTGCTGCCATTCCTCACAGAGTCGTACTCCTCATCTCATGATCCGCCCGAAAAATCCATTCCTATTTGTACTCTTAAAAACTTTCCCAACGCTATCGAACACACACTCCAATGGGCGCGAGAGGACTTCGAAGGACTGTTCAAACAAAATCCAGACAACGCTTTCCAATATTTAAAGTAAATTATTGTTTAATCGAAAATATAATTCTTATTTGAAATAAACGTTTTATCCAGAGATCCAAAATTCATGGAAAAGACGTTAAGAATGACAGGCAATCAACCCATAGAACTGCTGGAATCGGTTAAGAGAACTCTGGTCGACGACAGACCTAACAATTTCGAGGAGTGCATCAAATGGGCCCGACTTTATTTCGAAGAACAATATTGTAATCAAATAAAGCAATTATTATTCAACTTTCCCGCGGACTCGACCACTAATAGTGGGGCCCCGTTCTGGTCCGGACCCAAACGATGTCCTAAACCTCTTGAATTCGATGCCAATAACCCGACACATCTGGACTACATCGTGTCCGGGGCTAATCTAAAAGCTCACGTCTATAATATACCTCAAAATAAAGACCGAAATAAGATTAAAGCCTACGTCGAGTCACTAATTGTACCAAAATTTACGCCAAAAGCCGGTAATTATTAATAAATTGTTTATTTAAAAAAGGGATCGGATATTAAAAATGTTTGCAATGCTTTAGGCGTCAAAATAGCCATATTGGACTCGGAGCTGAACGCCGACGGAGGAGGGATGGCAGACGTGGATCGAGTGAATCAATTGCAGAACGAAATCCCAAAAGTAAGCAATTTGAATGGAGTGGTGATTCAACCCATTGACTTCGAGAAGGACGACGACTCGAACTTTCACATGGATTACATCGTCGCCGCTTCCAATCTGAGGGCCGAAAACTATAGTATTTCACCCGCAGATCGACATAAGAGTAAACTAATCGCCGGAAGAATTATACCCGCGATTGCGACCACAACTTCACTCGTGACGGGACTCGTGTGCCTCGAGTTATATAAGGTTTATATCAAATGCTTTTATAAATGTTTTGCAATTTTAATGATTGAATATTATCTGAATGGATGTGCAGTTAGTTCAGGGCCACAAACGATTAGAGGCCTATAAGAATGGTTTCGTCAACTTAGCCCTACCGTTCTTCGGCTTCTCAGAGCCCATTCCGGCCCCAAAAAATAAATATTACGACAAGGAGTGGACTATTTGGGATCGATTTGAAGTGACCGGCGATATGACTCTAAAGGAATTCATTGACTTCTTTAAAGTAATGTATAAATTGATTGAATTCCCAAATAATTGAATTGTTTTACAATCTATAGAATGAACACAAACTGGAGATAACAATGTTGTCTCAGAACGTCTCGATGTTGTACTCATTCTTTATGGCTCGAGACAAACGCGAAGAACGAATGGATCTCAAGTGAGCACTGAGTGAATGGAATTGAGTTCTGTTTTAATAATTGAAATTAAATTTGTTGTAAAGAATGACAGAAATAGTAAAACGTGTGTCAAAGAAAAAACTCGATCCTTGGATTCGGTCCTTAGTATTCGAATTGTGCTGTAATGACGAGTCGGGAGAGGACGTGGAGGTGCCGTACGTTCGATACACTCTGCCATCGGAATAGAAGTGGTTTTATAATAAGTTAATACAAATATTTTTAATTCAATTGTATTTCGAACTAAAGAAACAAAAAAATACAAAACAAAAACAAAATTCTTTCTCTCCATTGGATTCAAACGAAAGTTGGATTTCTTTTTCCTAAATATAATGTTTGACCGCTTTTTATATCATTAAACACTCCTATTCTCTAAAAATGATTCGACAAAACAATAATTAATTTCTCTCTAATTTTAAAGTCGTCTAAAAAATTATTTCTGACTTCAAATGCAATTTCAATCCGAGAACTGAGTTCTCGATTCTATTTATTATTTGCTATAATTTAATATTTAATTTAATTTCTATAAAACTAACACTTTATTTGAAAATTTTTGAGAATAAAACTGAATTTTTGAATTAAATGTTTTTATTTAATTATCATTTATTTGTGATTAAATCGTTTGATAAATAAGAGATAAAAGATTCTGATTTTATTTAAGCAATTAATTCAATGACATGTAATTAGGGTTCGCCCTTTCCCACTCCAATTTTATATCTTCCCGGAAGAAAGGAATTGGGAACTTCCCATTGTTAAATTCCCCAAAACGAGGAATATTGAAAATATTAAAACAATTAACAAATTTTATACAATTGAAACATAACTGAATCCATGCAATGATTGAGCTCTGAATTACTGCTACAAACGATGCCATTTATCACAATAAGTCTGAATATTTAGTAAAATTTTGGTAAAAAGTAGTCAAATATTGGTCATATTCTTTGAGTTTCTGCTAAATTCTTTTGAAATACTGTGAAAAGTTAAAAATCGATTAATTTTTATAAATTGGTAATACTCTCCTGACCCTCTAAACCAAAATTGCTAGAAACTCTGAGAAAATAACGTGACAGCTTTCTATAAACCCCACAGGGTCTCAAAATAAAAAATAGTATTCCTGTTCAAAAATATTACAAAATCAGCAATCATACGTTAAAAACATAAATATCTTTCTTAACAATAGGCCAATTCTAATCTACACTAAGTTATCAGCTAATTTAAAATCCTTTCACAAAATGTCTTCAAGTTGCACTTTCTAGTTGCATGATACACTAAAATTCGCACAATTTTCAAAAATGACGATCTGCTTGGTTTTGAAATATTGAAAACTACATCTTCTAAAGCAAGACCTGACAAAGGGTGGAGTAAAGCCAAAACAACTCTTAATTTTATATTGCAATAAAAAGACGATAGAAATGACAGAGGAGTTTTCAGAGAAAGCTAGTTAGTGCAGGGGAGGTGGTAAATGGAGTATTTCGGAATTTTAACCTGGAGTGTTACATGAAGGTTTCAGAAGACAGTTTGTTATAACTAACAAAAATTTTTAGGAGCTTTATAGGGTAAAGTGAAATCTCTGGTTGAAAATTCACTCAAATCAATAGTCTATTAAATGCAACTGAACCAATCAGAATTCATAGGAAAAGACTCTGATTTGTGTTAATTTAAACTAATCATTCATTAATACTATAATTAATCTTAAAGTGCACATTAATAAGTTTAATATTTATAATAAAGATTAGTATTAAA
>JAQFXN010000660.1:0-19706 GCA_034693365.1 Liacarus xylariae | reverse complement strand
GTCCTTACCCCTAAAGCTTTCCAAAAATATCGACCCCCACCCCCGGGGGTGCAGCCCACCTATGGAAGCGGCGCCGTCAATTATTAAAGGGTTTTGTGCAAATTGAAATCTTTCTATATTTTAGACTAAAACTATACAAAACTTTTGATTTAAAACTATTTTTGTTGTAAAATGATTTCTATATTACAAAATACAACAGGGATAAGCAGCGGGGGGGGGGAGTATGTGCTAGTTTTAGTAGGTGAAAACTACACTTTCTGTGCCATATCGCCAAATAAACCCATTAGGGTCACTTCCTATCTCATTTAAATGCTTACCCCTCTCAATTTTCAAAAAAGCTTAGATTCTCCAATGAAATTCAAGAGGTTTTAACTCTTCTCCGTCCGGCAGGAATGGAGAGGGTGGCCCCGACCGCAATATCCTCATTGCAATATTGAGAAAACGACGCCTATGGCACTGTTTATGGAAAATATTGGGTGAAATTCTTAGAAAAATAACAGAATTTTGTCAAATTCGTGCAAAATTTGTTAAAATTCTGTCAAACTCTTACAGAATTAGTCCAAATTCTGTTAAATCGCGTCATTTTTAATTAAATTCTACAATAATTTGACGATTGATTAATACCACCCCTGGACCCCCAGTCCAAAATTTGTGACATCACAGGCCGGAATACCTCAAATTTTTTCCTGTGCCCATCTCTGCCCTTACTTCATATAAGGTGAAAATTAGCCCTAATTGAGCATTTGGGCCATATATCGCGTCTCGAAAGTGTGATTTCGTCAAACCCTGCCCTTTGCCCATCGCTTATAGAAGGGCTACTTTACAGTTGTCTACAGCACTGCCGGAGCTTATTGTGAAAAATTAATGAATTGTATGGAACGAAGACTTACTTAACGAACTCGTCCTCAACTACTGGAGGATTGAAAACGCGATGCAATGGAAGTGAAAGCAATCGCAATAAATCACTCATTCCTTTGTCTTTGTTTTGCTGCCAATCGTACGACTCCTCCGAACGTTTGCTTTTTTTGGTCCCCTTTTTCCCAATCGTATCGAAGTCTATATTCGTCGCCTGTTTTATGTCCTGTTCTTCAAAAAGTTCACTCAGAGTGCAGAAGACGTAAACAATCATTTTTAAAAGATTACAATAAGTGTTCCTTTCGTTTGCATCGCTTTTATTCAGAAATAACTCCAAATCAGTGTATAATTTGTTTAGACTTTTATTAATCACTTTCCACGACTGGTCTCTGTATTTGAGGTCTAATTCATTGAATTTTCTGTTAAAATATTAATTCATTACTCATTAATAGACAATTAGTGAGAAAGTGTTGAATCGTTTACTTAAGACAACTGTAAAAGACATCAAAATCTTCTAAAATAAAGTGAATTCCATTCGACCGCAGATTATCGCAACAGTCTATACATTAGAGCAATGGATTAGAAGGGATTGACAGCAGCTGTCATGAGTCAAGTGCTCTTACCATTCAGTTTGTGCGATATCTCTCCCGAACTGTACTCCAATCGGACGGCATAGCCGTCGGTTCGGCCATTCGGTTGAGTCAAGTCCTCTAATTTGATTGGAATCATAAACTTAAACGAATGCATACTTTATATTAATATTAGTCTAAATGTAATCAATAAAACCAAACAACACATCAATTGTTTGTAAACAAAAACAAATAAATAAAATTAAATTTAGTTATTATTAAAAACAATTTATTTATTTTAGCGCCAAAACAGTGCAATCAATTCAATGCATATTTCAGTTTAAAAGCTGTTCGTAAAGAGCGTTACGTTTTATTGGTTTTAATATTGTCTATAGTTTTATGTAATTCTGGTTTCAGTTTTCATTTCATTTGTTTGATTCAATCCGTAATAATTAATGATTTTTAGTAGTCTTTGAATTGGTTTTAAATTTAGTTTTAAAATGTTTTTTATATTATTTTTCTTAAAATAATTATCCAATAATTCCCTCAAATAATTGGTAACTGTTTTTGTGAACACATTTTCATTTATTTTCCAACGAATGGTAAACGAAATCATTTTGAATATTATCGATACAATCGATACAATCGATGTGTAATTCAATGTATATTTAATACGATTTGTTATTTATTATTACTTTTGATTTTCTAAAATGTTTGACTCAATTCATATCAGAGTTTAATTTAATTTTTTTCATTATTTAGTATTCAATACAAACAAATTGTAATTATATTTAATTTCATAAAACATTGGAAACACTTATCGATGCAATCGATGTATCGATGACTGCAAACCAATACAATCGATAATAACATGTTTTTCACAATGATTTCAATTGAATTTCAAAATTGGGTTAAATTTGATTTGATTTCTGTCTAAAAAGTTGTATTAATTTAAGTTTAAAATAGAGTTTATTTTTGAATGAATGACGAAAAGTGATTATAAAATGTGAACTGAATTTGTTTTGTGTGGAAATGTATGCGAATTTGAAGACAATGTTTGAACGTTTTGGTGGATTTGTGGCCGCATTTAGTCTTTTGATGGCATTTCTTGTCTTTTGGTCTCCGCTTTTGATCGCACCTCTGGTTATATCATTTGCACTCATTTTGTTGTTTAAATCAAATTATTTGAAACGCAAACCAATTGTCGATCACTTGAAACACAAAACCAAACCGAAGAGCAATCAGTTGACTGTAAGCGACAATAGGTTTGGACAAAACCCTAACATCAGACACATTAAGTCCGCGCGAAGACAACTGTCGTTTCAGAACAGAAATGCAGACAATGTCTCAAATTATTTCACAAATTCTTTGAATTCTAATTATTTTCTTCAAAGCGATGGTCTCTTGAGATCAATGAGTGGCCAATCCTTGCCTTCGAGACCGCAATCGTCTAATGATATGACCTCTTATTCGACAGCCATTTATCAGCCGATTCGAGAGTCGCCGGTCTCTCAATTGGGAAATATTCCGTTCGTTAAACTGTCGAACACTGGAAGTGGTTTTGAACCGACGACTCATGAGTTAAAACTGAAAACACAAACTGTAAAACCAGTGACCGTAAGGATCGCTCCAATGCCTCAAAATTTATCAAAATATACGTTAAATCGTTCGCCGAATATGACGACAAGTAATGTCTCGACTCTCGGGTCCAATGATATGGCGGTTAAAGTATCGAATCCTTCGACACAAACCAAGAATATTGTCGACGCTTTGAAGAGAAAACGCGTACAAAAACAGGAAATGGAAAGCGAAGACACGTTTAGAGTGACGGCCAGTAAAAAAGCAAAACACGATATTCCCAACGGATTAATGCCTCAAAACAAACAATCGGCTAAACGACAGGCCGTCGAAGGAATAGCACTTTTGCACAAGAAATTCAAAAACAATGAAATTTTAAGTTCTTATAGTTCTCTACAAACGCCTGAATTCAGTCAAAACTTTAAAACTAAACGCAAACTATCGGCCGAATCGAGTGAAACGACTGAAGTCAAGTCCAAAAAGAGTTTAGTACCAGAAGTGGAGTCGACTTCAGATTCGACAACAAATACAGCCAAAAGTGATAATAGAGTTGGAACTAAAGAACCCAATTATTTGGGCGTCAATTCTGTTGACGCGAGAGAAGAACCAGAAGATAGTGGCCCTAAAAAGGCGTACGGATTGCCCCTTCACTTGCATTCTATGGAAGACCACGAAAGGGATCGAAACAAAGCGAGACATCGATTGAATCGCTTTTTAAATGCTGTCAAAGAAGTTACGTCTCCTAAAAGTGACTCGAATGCAGTGACAACTGCGACCACAAACACAACTCAAACCAGCAGTTCATCCGATATAGGATTGCCGTCCATTCCCGGCGCAGCCATTTTCACCAATTCAAGAGTGGAGACCGTCGTTACGACAACTCTTCTCAATACTCCCATCTCTTCAGTATTGACCACAACCAGAGAGTCGTTGAGTCCTCCGAAGCTAAACGAAGACAATTCGGACAACTTTTCAATGTCTTCGGCGCCCAATTCTCCCGAAGTGTCCACTGTTTTGACACCGTTTTCGAGTTCGACTCCATTGTTGACTTCAACTGCTGTCACAAAACCGAATGCAAACAACATTTCCTTCAAATTTGAAGCCAAACCTATTGAGAAGAGTGCGAACACAACTACCAGTGCGTCCACTCTTTCCCAGTCATTCATCACTTCAAACAACTTATTTAATGTTCCAAACACTACATCCACTCAACCGGTGCTGTCATTGAATTCAAGTACCCAATCATCAGTAGTGATCCCTCAGTTTTCATCGGCCACATCAACAGCACATGTAGTATCCATACCTAACTTTAGTCAAATGACAACCAATACTGCCATTCCTTTCACTGGTAGTTCAGTTCCAAATTTTTCTGCGACTCCACAGCAGAACGTATTCACTGCCGAACCTCTGGCGCAGTCATTTTTTTCTGTCGGCGCCGGTTCTAACACCAGAAGAATCGCACAGAACTCCAGATTAAGAACGAGACAAAGGAGATGACAAAATACATGAATGAAACGAACAGAGAATTAGTTGTTATTATAATTGTATGAATTGTTAGGCTTTGAAAGACATTTAATGAAATGCTTTTATTGATTGAATTTACAAAACAAACTAAAAATTGTAAAACATATTAATGAATTCAATTAATTGGTTATCAATTATTTCATTGAATGTAATTTTAGAAATGTTTAGAATAGAGAGACTATTCGGCAATGGATTCGAGTTTTTATAATATATATATATATATTGAATGTAATAATAATTTATCGATTATTTGGTATAACATTTCGATTTACATATATTTAATCGCATTTATAGTATAAAAATAAATGTATCGCTCATTCGATTCATTCTATAGTTTTCTAATTATTAAGCGTTAACTTCTTCTGTAGTCAAACATTTCTCGGGATCGGCTTCGTCTGTATCGCGAATGATATGAGTTCTTCTCTTCCCTGTACTCGCGATTGTACGGAGATTTTGAGCGTTTACTCGATTTTCTACTATTACTACTGCTATTATAGGAGTGATGTTTACTGTTGTTGTGGTGTCTGTAGGCGTGCGCTGTTGGCGAACGACTCTTACTTCGGCTGTAAGTGATTCGCTTGTGTTTGTGATTGTGGTGACGACCACTCCTTTCCCGGGATCGGGAACGAGATCTCGAGTAGTCATAAGAGTATGATTTGGGCGGCGATCGTTCCCTTTCCCTAACATTATTCCTCTCTCTTTCAAAGTTGTCATAAGTTTTTTCTCTATTTATTGGACTAATAGTACGCGATTTGGAACGACTGCCCGCCCTGTCGTTTGGGGAATCGTTGGACCGTTTCTTACTCGGACTCAATGTATGGCTGATTATTGTTGTAATCGATTTGAGTTTGTTTTTGGGGGAACTGTTCTCTAATTTCGATTTAATTAATGGTGAGTTAGTTCGAGAGCCGGGACTCACTTCCATTCGATTGGAATTCGGAGTTCCGTTTTCAGTGACAGTAAGTTCTCTTGCCTTGAGTTTTGCATTTTCGTGAGTTTTGCGCAAATCTTCCACCACTTTCTCCAACTCCTCCTGATTTGGTTTAGGCCGAGCGTATAGTTTCAGTATTGAAATACAGACGTCTTGTATTTGAGTTTCGGTAAAACCAAAGACTTCGAACCAATTGGGGTTATTCGGCAGCGGAACCTATAAGGGGATAGGGGTTTAGAGCAATAGTAAGTAAATATATAGAGATTTAATAAAACACAAATGTAGACTAACTTCGAGAACTCTTGCACTTAAGTAAATGCAAGCGCAGGCAATAGTTTCGGGAGAATAGCGAACAAATACATCAGTCCTTAAGCTGTCGTTCATATAATTCCTGAAATGAAAAGAAAACAAATTTAAACAATTAGTTAATAATTACCGACAATTGGAACGATTGAATGCCAAATAAGACCACAATTCATATTAGAGTTAAATTTGGGTTATGTTTGAGGCATAAGTCGTATCCATGAAAACAATCCCCGATTGGTCTCAGGAAAGCTCAGCCAAAACGTGAGGAAAGCTCTGCAAACTTAAGAGTCAAATAACAGTCAAAAACACTTCAATTCATATATTAATAAATCTTCGAATTCTAATTCAATTAAAACAACACTTTTTCTTATTTTAGTTCACTTTAGATGAGTGTTGAGTGAAATCCAGAGAAATCAGCAAATATTGTGTCCAAATGTGTGCCAATTGTCATAAGAGTTATGAATGAGACATAACAGTCGATGACATTGAGTTGGCATCAGATCTAAAACGACAATTAATGTTAGATTTGAATCACATTTGAAATCACCGTTAATTGAAGTCGAGTTTCAATTCAAGTCTTGAGTCGTTTTAGTTGTATTGAGTTGTAAAACAAAATGAGACATAAATCCATAAATTGAATGCTTTAAGTCTGAAAAGGTCTGTAAGATCTATAAAATCTTCTTAATTGTCATTTGAATGTTGCGAAACAAATCAAAGCATTCGAACCAATCAAAGCATTACCTTTTGTTTGCCATAAGTACTGACAATCACTTCATTAGTCAATGTATAGTATGATTAAACACATCATTCAATGTATTCACAAATCAGTGCAATCCATGAGATGAGTCAACAATGAGTCCAAACATTTGAGAATCAAAAGTATGTAATGTTTGCAGTGCTTACTCTCCGTTGTGGCCTATTTTGAGATTTCCTGATTCCGGGCATTGAATTGTCAGGAATTGAGAGAAGAATTACTTACCTATTGATCACCTAATATACTGTTAGCGAATAAATTAAAATATAATTAATAACAAAAATCAATTCGAGTTTTAAGCGAACATTACTGACAACATTCCAAATGTTTATCCAATTCTCAACAAAACTGTCTCTTGTTTTGTACAATAAATGCAAAACATTTCAATATATCGTTTGAAGTGTTGGACAATTAACTAAATACAACTACCGGTAATTGAAATACAGATTTCAGTCGATTTTTTTATAAATGAGTCAAGAATTGGAATGAAAAACATATTTCAATGTTTTCAGTAATATTTGAAAGTAATTCTGATTTAACTCTAAGTAAGAGAATTGTGGTTTAAATTAAATTCATTAATAATATTAGTTTCAATGCATTCAAAAAACAAAATTTAGAAAATATGTTAAAATTTAATGAAATAACATGTCTTACCACGAGGTCTGCATTAATCGGTGATTCTTCTCATTGTCCAACACTTGCAGTAAAGTTACGATAAACTGAAACACAATTAAACATTAATCAAACTATAGGTAAATTAATGAAAACAAATCAATGAAATACTTTATGCGGATGTTTAACGTGAACACAAAAGCCCAGGTCTTTTAATAGTCTTCTCTCGGCTTTTATTACTTGAGTTTTAGTCATTATATAATTTTCGTCCAAAACTAATGATTTCGTTTCACTAAAACAAAATTAAAAGAAAATCTTTTAATATTTGTGTTAACTTAACATTAAATCTCTTAAAGCGATAAATAATTGAACGCAAATAAAGAGTAGTTACTGAAAGTCTATTACTATTGCACTCAATTTGACTAACAATTAAAACAAAGGCTTTAATGTATTTCATAATTGAGTGCCGATTCATTCAACCAAAAATTGTAATATTTTTTGTACAATCACTCAATTGTCTTGACCTTCGGCTAAATTAAGCAATCGTTAGATCAGATAAATGACATCAATTCAGTTATAGTAAACAATATTCTCAACATTCATATTATTGAAGCATTTTTATGGTCATATATAGTGAACATACGATACAATTGACAAACGATTGGACTCATGTCTTAAGTGCGTAATTAAACAATTAAGCGCTAAAAATACATACTTTTCTAATCGGATTTGTTTCATGTGATGGAAAACATTGATGACATCCCTTATCCTTCGGGGCGCCTCTTCTATCTTAGAGGCCAGAGTCACACAAGCCATGGCTGTGATCTCCATCGGGAACCGAACCAATGATTTGGAGTAATAGTAGCGCTGAAACAATACCTGTGCCGTTGCCATTGCCACCTATAATGAGTCAACAGATTCAACGAATAGGTTTACTCCCGAGTCTACACAACGCACACATCTGTGCGCCTGTGTGTCCATACCTGGGGTAGTCTGAGAAGAATGCCTGACGTCTGGATCAGTTCACAGCCGACAATTCGCAAATCCATTTCGCACTCGTATTCCAGTCCATCGCTCATCGATGGCGTCAAACAGAGCCTATCGCTCGAGAGAATGCAGTTCTCCAGAGAAATGACGACATTTGCAAACTTGGCTTTTGTTGTCTTTTCGTTATTATTAACCGAAACAGCGTTTCCTATATTTGACGCCATTTTTCACAAATCGATTGACAAAACAGACAACGAATTGCTTTCAATCGATGTATTGAACCTATTATTCAATGAAAAACTTATTTATTTTGTCCACAGATTTCACTCTTCTCTACAATAAAGACGTATTGAGTGCTAAAATGTTAGACAATTGTCAACCAATCAAATGCTTTTCTGGCGATAAAACTCATGTTTAATAAGTAGGCGTTAACTGAGTCCCTGTGGCGCAGCGGATAGCGCGTTGGACTTCTAATCCAAAGGTCTGGGGTTCGAATCCCCACTGGGACTCAACATTTTTATTAAATTATTTCACTTTAAAAACTCTTTAAAATCAGTTTTAAACAAAATATTGATTTTATTAAATAAACAATTCATTTGTACTTTTATTTAATATCATTCTAACAGAAATTGGTATTTAATTTAATTATTTTAATAAACTTTAGATAAATGTATTGAAAAATGTTTAGAAAACTTTAAAAATAAATATATTATTAATGAAATTAATCTAAAAATAAAGGGCAGAATATATTAAAATCCACGAAACCTATCAATAAAGTGAAAATTGTTTTAAATTTTTATTTAAATAATTAAATCTATTGTTTAATACCAGAAATGATGCGAAAGATGTCATAAACCCTTCCTTTACGTCTTGCATAATATCGTCGTTATCGGTATTGAAATTGACTTTAAATTAGAAAAAATAGAGTTTTGAATCAAATAAATTAACGATTAGTTTATTGATTACTGACTCGAATAAAAATATACTGCAATTGAGTTCGCGATCACAAAAGAACTTAAACCAAAAATTCCAGACAATCCTTAATTAATTCAATTATATTATTAAATAATACAAAACATTTAAAAGCAATTATTCAAATAAATACCTAAATAACCCCAAAAGAGACCCATAATTATGGCCAACAACTGTCGGCCCCAATAGATTACATCTAGAAATTGGTCCTAAAATTCATTGGAAAATAAATTAAGAAGACTTTCATTAAATCATTAAAATTCAAACACTGTTTAACAGTTAGACTATGAGTGATGTTATGCAAAGATAATTTTGAACATTAATGACCGAATCAAAGGAAGAGATGATAGTTTACTAAATTAATTGTTGGGTATATCACAAGTTGTGATTCACAACACATGACATCCTCTCACAGTTCACTGAACAAACCGTAATTACTTTGTCCTCCCATTTGGATCCGATGGTCAACATCTTCTTCCAAACCGATAACTCTTGAGCGGAATTTTTAACCATATTTTGTACAGAAATTAAAATTTCAAAATATCCTCAATTAATGAGGAAATTAGTTATTATTGACAGTAATTTACAAAATAAACTCACAATAAAACTAAGATAAAACTCTAAAAGGAGGGGAAAATTGAAGTTTTGTTTGTATATAAGGGACACATAAATATCGGGTCAATTAATTAAGTAGTTTTAAAATAAAATGCAATTTATTTAATAGTGTTGTGAAAACGTGTGATTTCTATAGTCAACACATTTGGACCAAACATTGCGATAGGCTTTCAATTGACAACACTATTACAGTTGACTCCAGTTATCGCTTAAACCAGTATTTCAGGCAATTATAGAGAAAATCCGTAAAATATTTAAATTCAATATTAAATCGATTTTTCAGAAAAACATTAATTAATTGTAAAATATTTAAATGAGAAGTAATTTATAAATTGTTTGTTAATATGTTTAGTATTGCTGGCATTGACTGCAGGTCTGTATGGTTTGTTGTGTCGCAGGGATTGGAGCGGATTGTGTGCACTGAGAGGGAGAGAGAGTGTCTGTGCGTTTGTGTGAATGCATTGAACGCATGTCTCGTCACACCTATAGTCGGGGCTCAACAAAGAAACTACAATGGCTTCAGTTGGGACTACAAGTCAGACAAGTGGCCAACAGCCCGAACAAGTGGTCTGTACTCCGGCTTTCGTCTTCCCGGCCGCCACTGCTTTTCCCGGTAAGTGACGGACACGTGTTGTCCGCAACTAATTGAGACTCAGAGACTGTAATAAACGGTTTATATGAGACAATGTTTTGGGGGATTGAAGTGTAGGGCAATCACTATTGTTTGGGGGACTCAACGCAACACAAGCACTCGTACGACCACTGCTTTCCATCACTTGAATACCAATGATTTGTTAGATTGCAGTTCAGTAGTGTCTATGCCTTCGATACATAACTTTTTTAAAGAAAAACTTTTAAATATTTTATACTTATTTCTAATCATTTCTAATGAAAACTTGATTTTACTTTCAATTAATTTTTATTTTTATTTACAAATTATTTTCATTACTCTTATGTAAACAAGATTTGAATGCATTCAGTCATACAATCAATACTACGATTGGAGAATAGCTTTGTTTACTTCGAAGGCTAAACATTGTCTGCAGTGATCTGTCTATCCATTCAATACTCACTCCCATTGACAGTCATTGCAGACATTGTTTTAATTAATTTAATTAAACTATTGGCCAATTATTTACCAGAAATTTAGTTTTTCGTCAAATCTAATGACAATTTAATGCAAAGAATTTATTAAAGAATTAATCAAAAGCTTTGTTTCAAAATTTTGGTTAGAATTTGTGTTCATTTGAATAGTATTTGAACTATAAATCAATTAAAATATTGAATCCAATAATAATAATAACAACAATTGTTTATTCAGCAAAAGGCAATTTCATACAGAACTTGTTGTACACATAAATCAAATATTATTCTAAAAAAGTCTAAAATATTATGAAATTCAAGAATCATTAAAAAGTTTAATACAATAATTCAAATAGTTTTTGTCAAATAAATCGATAGGTTTTAAATGAGGTTTAAGTTTAGTACCAAATCTGTGGGAACCGTAAAATTCAAAGGAATCGATGATATGATCAAACATTAGATAAGAATAAATATTTGAATTTTACAATCAATACCACAATTGAATGAACAGAGAATCCAATAGTCATTGAATACGAGAAACTGATGTAAATTCTTGTGCCAATCGTTGTATTAAAGAATAATTAAAATATATTATAAGAAATAAATTCATTAAAATATAATTTACATTTCAAAACATTTAAACACAAAATGGGTTTCAATCAAAACAAATATTAATTGAGATAATAATTGATTGTCGAGTTGTGGTTGAATTGCGTCCAATAGTGACATATTATCTGATAATTTGCTTATTGTGGTTAGGGTTCGATCCGCGCCAACACATCAATTTCGCAAACATAGCGAACATACATCATGTGCCACAACAACAGTCGGCCAATGATATGTTGCACAACAGTAGTGCCACAAAACAACACTCGCAGTCACAGCACTCGAACACTAAGATTAAACAACAGAGAAGTTCGCAGAGCTGTTCCCAACCGTCCCAACAGACGGGTCCACACCTGTTGACCACTACAATCGCATTTCCAGGAAACCCATTACAACACACCACTCAATCCCAACAACACCTTCAGCCCCAACAACAACAACAGCACGCGATCCTCATTCCGGCCACAGCTTCGACCGCATCTCAAGTCCGTAATGTCAGTACTGCTAGCTTTAATAACAATAGCAGTGCCGGTGGTTGGCCCTGTCCTGCCTGTAAAATACCGTACAAGAGTGCCAGCGAACTACAGGCGCACCTCAGGTATGAACCCATTTAACGATTTCATAATTTTATAAAATGTTTATAAAAAAGTATTTTATATTATATTTAATATTTATAAGCATTTGAACCGAATTTAAATACTAATAAACATCGATTTGTTTCGCTCTTCACTGAAAGCGTTGTTTTTAGACTAAAAGCTAAGAATTCAATCGATTGAATAATTGTCTCCAAAAACAAAACAAAACATATTTGAAATTCTTTAGCTTTCATTCACTTCTTTGAGTTTCTTGTGAGAGAAAACATTCCGAAGGAAATGCAATTAAAATAATGGAATACTTGTTGTCCGAGAATATTCTGTGCCAACAATTTTCTAATTAAAACTATTGAGAGTTTATTGAATGAATGAAACCAACAATTTTCAAATACTTTAGCCATAGTTTTACACAAAAGATTTCTCCAAATAAAGAGATTAATTATTAATATTGTTGTCAGTAATCATACGAAACAAGAGAAGAGCGTTCCCTGTAATCAATGCGGGAAACTGTTCGCCAGTGCCGAAAGGGTGCGAATACACGTGCGAGTGGCACACGGAGAGAAGTCCTGCTCCTGTGAAATATGCGGCTCTGGTTTCTCATATCGATGCAAACTATTGGATCACATGAGGACACATACGGGTGCTCTCTCTTTAATAATTGATTTAGGATTAACTTATTTTAATATATGTTTTATTTGATAACATCAGGCGATAAGCCATTCCATTGTGACGTTTGCGGCCGCTCTTTCTCACAGAAGAATCACCTCAGAAGACACCAAATGATACACACAGGCGAACGGCCCTATCCGTGCGAATACTGTGGCCGAGGGTTCTATCGAAAAGATAAACTAAGTATTGAATGGTTTCTCTGATTTAATAAAAGTGCGAAAACTCTTCAGTTAATTAAACCCCAATTGTCTTATATTACAGGTCGACACAGACGTATTCACACCAATCCAAGCACAGGCAGCGGAGGTCGAGGCGCTCGCAATGTGAACGCCAACAACATTGTGGCCAATGTAGGAGTGACTCAACAGCACATCGCGACTACAATCCATACATCTCAGGGTCCGGCGACTATACAACTAATCCCCGTTCAGGTGGCGGCGCCTCAGTTTAGAGGCGCACAATTGACCACTCAATGGGCGGCACAACAACCCGTACCCCAACCCCAGACCAATTCGAACAACACTAGTAATGCGAGCAATAGTGCGGCCAATAATAGCAGTTCGCCCTCCACTCCAACCCCAACGACAACGACCTCATAAGTGACTACTAATAGACAATACGTGCCATTATATCTCAGCCATTCCTGTCCTTCCTTTTAATTCTATTAAAAGTAATTAAATTAATTACTTTTAACGCAAGTATTTCTTTCATCAGAACTATTGTCGAGAATCACAGAATAATTGTTGAGACATAACATTCATTTTGTTGAGTCGTTCGTAATCTCTGTTTATTATATAATTAATGAGTTTTTTCTAATCCTATAATTATTAGTAAAACCTATTGATTCGCGAATTAAAACTTATTAATAAATTTCATAATTGTTATGAAAACATCATTAAAACAATGAACGAGTATTTGACTCTTAATTAATATTACAGTAATATTGATAATTGAAAATACTGTTGAAATACAATATTATATCTAATCTTTGATAATATAAGCTTTTTTGCTGCAATAATAATAATATTTAGTTATTATTCATACAATTATTATGTATTCTTCATTATTATTATTGAATTTTGTTTCATTGCTTATAAATACAATTTTTTCGAATTCACTATATTTTGGATTCTTTTGTCTTTTTCTATAATTAAACGACATTTTCTGATTTAAGGTAAGAATTAGGACCATATCTGTCGGGTGTGGCTGTGGTAATGCAATCAATTATTTGATTACATTTATAATTCATAGTTTAATATAAATTAAAGTCAATTCACTGATGCGGTCTAATGAGAGGAAGGGAGGGGTTTGTATAGGGACGGGCAATGGGGGTATAGTCAAAATACCCCCTAAGATGACGAAAAAACGAGGCCTTCCTATCATTTTGGCAAAATATTTAATCATACTGTAATGCCCTTTTGGAATATTTTGTCAAATTCTGCCTAAATTCTAAAAACGTAACAGAATTTTGGCAAATTCTGTTAAGTTCTTATAGAATTCATCATAATTTGTCTGAATTCTGTCAAATTCTGTTAAATTATCTCATTTTAATTAAATTCTGCAAGAATTTGACGATTGACGATGTACCTCACACTATACCCCCTATGACTGAGGCTTTTATCAATATCATATACCCCTGACTGAGATCTTTGGCCATCCTTAGGTTTGTATAATGTTCTAGGAGACTATTTAGTCCTGACGGTATTAATTCACAATTTGGTTTGCTATATAAGTAATCGAAAACTAATCTGATTTTATACCAAAATTAAAATTAATAAATTTAGATGGATATCATGCCTTTAAAAGGAGCAGTCCAAAATTATTATACACATGGAAATTTTATTCCAAACGTTATTTTAATCTTGCAAGAACAAAAATTGCTATTGCTTCTTTAACTATTCGTATATAACAGACCTTCTCTCGAGATACCTAAAATGCGGTTTTCCAGAAAAATATGTTGATATACAGGATAGTATTATTAGTTAAGGGAGTAGTGTAAAGTTGAAATAATGATGCAGTGGTTCAGTGAATAAACATATATTTATTAAATTCATTGATTTTAGTAATGATTCAAATTTATTAAACTTATTTAAAGTACATATTTTATATAAATAATGAGTTAATCTAAGAGATAAAAAATGACCTTTATTCCACTTACTTTTCAGGAGTAGTATCTCAAGAAAAGGTCTGTTATAGACTATAAACAGATGTCATTCTCATATTCATTCCTTTTCTTTTGTATCATAAAATCATTGGGTAAATGGGATTTTCAAGAATAGGTAGTGACAAAATTTATCTATAAAATTAGCTGAATCATTTTATAATTTTTAAGATATTAAATTTTTAATATTTTGGCAATTTATGTTTCATCTTTTTGAAATCAACATGTTAAAAATCAAATTAATTAATAAATTAGTAAATTGCATTGGAGTATATCAGTATTGTACTAAATATACGATAATTTACGATATATAACATTATTGTTGTTTATATAATATTTGTTTACTTTTAATGCATTCAATTCAAAGAATTCCGACCGCTTTTCAAACCAATTTATTGATAACAAATTAATTGCAATATTTTCGAAAATGAAATATCAATACAATGACATAATTTAGCTTAAATATGTATTTTATTATTTACAAATAATATATCAATCAGAAACCTTCTCGGAACAATTATCGATAGAGTATTTACTATTTGTTTTATCTCTTAAGTGATTCAATTAATGACACAATTATATAAAGGATTGCATATAAATAAATAACTTTTGTGTCGAAATATTTCCTAAAATTCAATGTCTAAAACTCTCCAATGCATAGACTCTAAGCGAACCAATTAATAAAATTAACCAATTCTTTAATTACTTGAATTGTCTGATAAAACTCATTGAAATAAATTGAATCATTTCAGACATGAATTCCATATAAATATCAATTTATTAAACTATATAAACATCATTGAACTGGAATTTTCTTTTCTATTCAAATCTAGTTTAGCCAACAATCTGTTTAAATAATAAGTAGTTTTTATGCGAAATCACTTTTTTGAAAACATTTTATATAATATTATTCAAAACTATATTTTGAAAGTATAAAATGTAAGATTTTATTAATTAATTTTATGTAAATCTTATTTTGATTTTGTGATTAAAATTGAGAAACTATTTTGAGAATTACTTATACAGTATAATAGAAAATGGTTTATATTTATTAATCAACATTTGGTCGTTTATTTGTTTTCAGTCTAACACGTTTTGGCCTTTTATCGGAAAAGTGGTATTTTCTGATTCATATCAATTGACTTTTGATTACTCTAAACTGTAAAACATATTAATATTTATTTATTATTATAAGAATTATGTCAGAAGTTTTTAGTTTTGTATACAACTAGTTAGATTAATTCTAGAATAATTCTAACTAGTTGTAGAATTCAATTATTGAATTCAACATTCTTTGAGAACAAATACAGTATACCTGAATAACCCAATATAAACATAAATCACTCATTGATAACCGCAAATCAAGAATACTAAAGAATAAAAAGGAATTGTGAAACTAGTTAATATTATTGAAAAACATAAAACATCCCTTTCCATTTTTAGATCAACGATATTTTTTTGTGCTATAGATGAGACTAAAATACAATATAGTTTATAAATTACAATTTATTTCATTCAAATTTGTGAATTTTTTTTAGATACGTTTGAGATATAAAATGAACAAAAATAATAGAAAATATTCATTTGACAAACAAAAACAAATGAGTGGAGACATACAAATCAGAGCAGAGAATGATAAGACAATTGGGTCCTTTCCAGAGATCTATGTCAATGCAAGTTTCCAAATCTCTGAAGAAGAATTGGTATGTTTTCTTCATTATAATGTGAATAAATTAAATTAGATTTAAACATCATTTCATTTAATAGGAAACACAGTTTAATACTAATAATTGCATAACAATTAGCATTAATTCTAATGAAAAACAAGATTCAGTTAAAGACGACTTTCTTTCCAAAATTTCTAGAATTTTTTGCAAATTTATTAAAAAACATAAAAGATGGTTTTTATACTTACTATTCCTGTTATATAATATTTATCTGGCTTTTGCAATATATTTAACGTGGGATCAGGTATTCAAAGACTTATGAAGTCAGGAATAATCAATTTGAAATGATATATTTTTTGTGATAAGTGATAAAAAGTAGAGTAATTTTTCAAAATAACATAAGAGGATAATTGGGAATAAGGGGGAAATAAAGTTTTTCTTATTTTGGCATGCCAAAAAAAATAATAGGAACATGGAAATAAAGTTCAGATCAGGGGGAATTTGGCATATTTCCAAGTGTTTGGTTATTCCTGACTAAAAACTATATTTAAATTAATTTATTTAATCAATGTATTAAAAATTCTAGAGTCAAACCTATTGTAAAGGAGTAAAACTATTGGTAGTGTTGACTGCAATTTCATATTTTATTGGATTTTATAAATATATTCTCAAACCTTTTGCTATAAAACCATTTTATAGACGTATTGTTCGACCATTTATTAAATCAAATAATAAAATCTATTTGACTAAACATTTGTCAAAAATTATTTGGTTTATCGCATTCGGTATCGCAATTGCCTTTGTTGTGGTCGACTCCTGGAATGAGCCCATGCGGATGGTATCGGGCGCTGGATTTCTTGGATTCCTAGTTCTCGGATACATATTCTCGGTTTGACTCAATTATTGCTTTGATTTTGCTTTGAATATATTTTGTGAAACAATAGAATAATTTATTAACAGAAACATCGTTCGCATATAGTGTGGAACCAAATCTTATGGGGAGTTTACCTCCAATTCCTTTTGGGTTTATTTACTCTTCGCTGGTCTTTCGGCAAACAGGTATTCGAGTGCATCGGCGACAAAGTCAGTGCATTCCTCGACTTCACTGACAGCGGATCCGGTTTTGTATTCGGATATCTAGTGACCGGAAAATTAGAGGGCAGTTTCAACAATGTGTCGGTCGGCACAGGGTATGAGACCCTCTCTATGCCAGTCCAGGCGGCTGTGTTCGCATTCAAAGTAATTTATTTATACAATAATCTAAATTTCAATTTAAATCATTTATTAAATAATTAATTCAAAGGTAATGCCAGTCATTGTATTCTTCAGTTTTTTCATTTCAATACTTTATTTCTATGGAGTAATGCAAGTATTGGTGCTGAATGTCGGCTGGTTTTTGCAGAAAACAATTGGAACCACTGCTTGTGAATCATTGAATGCCAGCGGAAATGTATTCCTCGGTATGACTGAAGCGCCTCTAATGATAAAACCGTTTTTGCCGGTTATGACTAAATCTGAATTGCATTGCGTAATGACCGGAGGGTTTTCCACAATTGCCGGTTCAGTTATGGCCGCTTATATTAATTTTGGTATAGCACCCAGTCATTTAATATCGGCGAGTGTAATGTCAGCACCGGTAGGCATGCATTAAATAATATTGTAAACCAGGGATGAGCAAAGGGGGGATACAGCCCGGAATACCCCCAGTGATTTTGGTCGATACCCTCTATGTAGTTCGCGAGGTACCCCCCCTCCCCATAACAATTTTGAGAAAACGGCACCTTCGGCGCCGTTTTCGGAATATTCTCCGAAATTCTGTCTAAATTCTTAGAAAAATTACAGAATTTTTTCAAATTCTTGGTAAATTTGGTCAAATTCTGTTAAATTCTTACAGAATTCATCAAAATTTAACTAAATTCTGTCAAATTTGGTTAAATTACGTCATTTTTAATTGAAGTCAGCAAGAATTTGACGATTTCGCAATACCCCTCCCTTGGAACCCCTGTCCAAAATTTGGACAAATTTGTGACGTCACAGTCCGGAATACTCCCCCTGACTTTTCAAAAAGCCAATACCTACCCCCTGTAATTTTTTCCTTTGCCTATCCCTGTTGTAAATTATCTAATTATATTAAGTTTACAAAACTTATACAGTCTTCCAGATTTTAAAAGTTCCAGTGAAATGAGTTTTTATATTTGATTAAGCAGTGACTGATAGCCAAAATATCAATTTTATTTCAAGTCGAGTCACTTATAGAAAGTCATTGTATCAAAGTTTTTATTTTGAATTTGATATTAATGTTAATCTTTCGGTAAAAAATTAATCAAATATATAAACTCAAAGCTAATGAGTAAGAATAAGCATTTCTCTGGAACTTTTAAAATCTGGAAGACTGTAATTATTATAAATCTACTAAAAATGATGCATCTCTTGCATATAATAGGCAGCCCTCGCCTATTCAAAGCTCATTTATCCGGAAACAGAAAAGAGTAAGACAACCACCAAAAACATTGAAATTGGAAAGGGGTTTGAAAATAGAAAGAAATAAATGACAACAACTAGACTTTAATATTTATTATATAATTTTCAGTACTGAAAGAAATGCTTTAGAGGCCGGTTCTAATGGCGCCTGTGCTGCAGTCAAGTAAGTGCTCTAATTTTCAAACTTTCATTTAGCCATCAGTGCTTAATATGCAATCCAAATGATCCAAATTCTTATTGCTTTAGTAATAATTCCAAACTTCCAAATAAGTTTGTATTAACTTATTTTCATTGAAAACCTTTTATTTAAAAAAAACCCAAACAATGAATAGGAAGTATTGAATATTCCGAACACATTTCCTATTTTGCTTTTCAGAAAGTATTAATAATATTTACATAAATTTTCAGACTCATAGGCAATATTGTGGCTAATTTGATAGCCTTTCTGGCATTCATTGCATTTCTTGATTCACTCATTTCATGGTTTGGATCATTAGTTAATTATCCAGAATTAAACTTTAAGGTAATCTAATTTTAATATTCTTCTCGTTTTTGGTTTAAAAAACAATTAAATAATATTCATAAACTGTTTTAATAAAACAAATTGCAATATTGCAGACATAGTCAAAGACAGTATACAAACACTATAAACTCAAGATATATTTGATCTATCCAGCTAATAGACTACTTTTTTTTATTAATTTGCTTTATTTTATATTATTTGAGTAATCAGTGAACGATAG
>JAQFXN010000659.1:0-19712 GCA_034693365.1 Liacarus xylariae | reverse complement strand
TTTTTATCATTCAATTAAATAGATTTATTATATATTCACTCAAATAAAAGTTTTTTATTAAATAAAATTTGATTACTATTAAATTGCAATACTTTATAAATGAAAGCTTAAGGTAATCTTTTCAAGAACGGTATAATTATTAATACCCTTATTATAAAAGCACAAGAATACAGTGCATTAGTAAACATTATATTTTATATAACTATTTTTTAAAAATATAACTGAATTTAACTATCGATAAAATGAATTTTAGCTTTGGATTCCACATCTACATCTACTTTGTTCAAAATAAGCTTTTTTAATTTTCACAAAGATTATAGAGTTTACAATTGATTATAAAACTTGATGATTTTGGCTCCAACTTAACCTGTTAAGTGTTTTAATAATTGATATTCTTTTGTAGATTCCTGTAATTATATAAATTAATTACAAATTTACATATTTTAAAATATTTTGAGCAGAGTAAAATACAGGGGTCACTAAGGTCGACCGAGTCAAATGGGTTATACCAAATTTAAAAACATGAAATATCCACAGGGGGAGTAAGGTAAAAATACAAATTTTGCGCAAACAGTCAAGGGGGTACGTAAAATCTCAAACTCAGAGGGTATTTAGGTTCACCCTCTTAACACCTGGTAAAGTACATTATCTTTTTAAGTGAACTCATAACTCCTACCATTATTGAAAATTTCAAATACTATTAAAAGATTTGCATTTGGATATTTCCAAAACAATTCATGCTAGTTTTAAATTTCTAATTAAAATTAGCTTCTATAAACACAAAACGTTCCGCAAATTTTACTTTTACCTCAAAATATTAACTAAATTATAAGATTTATAACAAAACGTTTAGAAAATACACGCCCTTTGCTCCAGGTCACTTTTAAAATTATTATTATTTTTGTTGAAATAGTAAATTATTTAAATTAACTTTGAATCCATTCAATCGATTCATTATTTATAACTGAAAGCATATGTACTTTACTGAGGAATTTTCACACAAAAATGTTAAGTGCCATCAATAAAAGTCAATTTAAGTAATGTATATAAAACCAAAACCTTCATTTTGCATATTTGACTTTTTTCGAAAAAAAAATTAAAGTAACTTTTTTTGCAACCATTTATTCTGTACAACAATTTGTTACTAAAAATATACTCAAATGATAAAAATCACAAATAAATAGTCTTTTGAATCATTTATTATATACACTGTTGTATCTGTGCTCAAAATTTTGTTGTTGATGTTCATTCTGTATTAGGTATCGGCAAGGTGGCATAAGCAAAATTCTTCTCCTTAGGAATAAAATTTCCTAAAATATTCCCTGGAATTTTGAGAAACATTTAGGTGAAACATGATATTGTCAATTTTCCAACATGTCAATGCACCATTATATAAGTAATTTTACATTTTCCCATACTTTGGATTTGAAACTTTTTTGCTGTTTTACCTTTCCAGACTCCCCCTTAGAATGGTCACTCCTATTCCCAAAATAATAAAAAATTAACGGAATTCTTAAAAAATAAAATTATTTAAATCGTGAAAAATGTCTTTTGATTGATTTGATTACTCAATAGATTCTGAAAATCTGAAAAAGAAATAATGACTATATATTAAAAGATTTATTCTCTGATAGTTTTATATTCAATGCCAGAAAACAATCTCTTTTTTCCCAATAATTTATTTATTTTAAGTTTATTACATAAGAATTCTCAGAAATATTTACGAAAGGAATAGTGAAATAGAGAAACATTTATCATTGAGAAAAACATTTTTCTCTACAGAACTACTATTGAATTGAATGCCAGATATTTAAACTTATTTATCTTATCGACTCCTTTTTTTACTCAAGAAGTTTGTTTGCCTAAGGATTGCTCATATAGTATGGTTAAATAGTTGAATAGAGGGATAGGGATGTCAATAGAAAAGCCACATTTTATTTTATTGCGTTCAACACACAAACGCTACCGAAAATGCCAGTTCTTGGCCGTCGGCTTCGGTTTTATTGTTGTTTCGTATTTTTTCTTTTACTTTAAAAAGTGTCTCAATTTATCTTTATTTAAGCAGTAAATGCCTCACAAATGATAGAGAGATAGGTTTACTTGCGATCCATTCATTATAGCCTTCACAGTATTGTACACTACTGTTGAGATTTTGTTACCACTGTTTTACTGGTTCTGTGTTTTCTCTTCTTCTTTTCAGTTGAGACAAACAATTTAACACAAATACGTCGAATAAGGCTTTGAAAATATAACAAAAACTTTTTTCTTATTCTCTTTACTTTCAGATATGCTTTAGTATTATATAAGCAATTAATGTGTTTTTACTCAGAATTAGCCCTAACTTAATATTAACTTTAGTCTCTCCTTTGCTCTCATGTTTGCATCCCTTCCAGTGCTGTAAGTGCTTCGACTAATTTTCATCCGTATATTCCTAGAGATAGGAATCCAAAGTAGAAACTAATTAAGTGCTAAAATGAAGTTAAGAACCTTTTGGTGCGTTAGTGCCAAACCAGTAGTGCTATAAAAACTAAATGTAAGACGAGATGAGCTTATGGTTTGGTTTATCTTTTGAGTCAGCCATACATCCAATGCCTGAACCACTTTCACAGCCAAAAATCAATTCCAATATAAGGTAACAAAAATATTTCCAAAACACTCGGCCTCAACGACTTCCTCCTCCTCTTCACTAACTCTCTCTTACTTTAATATTATATTACAGTAAACCAAAAATGTCTATAATTTCTGATTACATAGAGTTCTCTATATTTTCAATCATATTATTCCTCAAATTCTTATTACATATTTTGACATTAAATTGGATTGAGTTTTGAATCAACTTTTTCTGGGGACATTCAAAAAGTACGTACGATAGTGGTAGGGAAGGAGTCAAGAGAAAACACAACAAAAGAGTACGACTAAAGTGGAGGGAATATCTTTAATAGTACATGCTTAATACTGAATGAATATTTAATGGAAAGCTCTACCAAAAGTTTGAATTTTTGTATTTTGGAATCAAGTAATAAATTAAAATACTTTAGCCCAGGGGTAGCCAATGGGGTGTATAGCCTAAATACCCCTCCCTGAGTCCGAGATTTTGCAAAATACCTCCCCTGACTTTTTGCGTCGTATTTTTACCTTACACCCTCCCCCCTGCGCATTTTTCAAATTTTGGAAAAATACCCCACTCTATACCCCCTAACTCGGCCGACACTGGCTACCCCTGCTTTAGCCCTGGAAGAATTTCAGTTTTTAATCATAGATTCTATTAATAAAGAGTGTGTAGACTTACGTAACTACTGTCTGAACAGAATTAAAGTTATTATTGTTGAGGGAAAGCAGGTTTTGGGTCAATATTTGGCAGTTGTCTAGAATTGAATCAAAGTAGACGTTGACATTGGAGAAGACGGTTAGCCATTGAAAAGATGTGTAAACAGTTTCATTGGCAACAATATGGGTCTGATTTCCCCTCAGATTTGAATCGTCTGAATGAGTTGTAGAGCGAAAAGACTACTTTCGTTCAGTGCTTCACTTGACCAACACATACAATTGCATTACAGGGGTTACACTAGACTACTGTAGATGTATGGCTATGAACAACAAACACTCTATTGTCTTAGGCTATGAGAAAACTGTTTTGAATAATTGATTTGATCCTAATTTTCTTTTCATTCATTCAATTGAAACGAATAAACAATAATTAATTTACTTTTCACTCATTGTTATTGTAATTATGTTTTTGTTGTTGTCTTTGAATAAATGCTAAATTAAATATAAGAGATATTCAGCACAGATATGGAAACAGAGAATTGCAATAATAAAAACTAAAGACAATCGCAATTCACAATTATGTCTTTTATTAAGCATAAGAATAAAGAAAACATATAAACCATAAATCATCGCTTACTTTAATGAATGTTTGAGTTTTTCTGGAGATGTTCTCTAAAAATGAATTATTTAAAAATATTTTAATCAATATTCCGATTCTCACTATCTATTCCTATGTTTAGAATTAAAATTAAACTTTTTTTTGTAGAAACTTTTGAACTTTGAATGAAATTCATATTTGAATTTCAAAACACATTAATAATAATGAAAACTGTTTTCATATCAAAATTAATTTTTGTTTCAAATAAATAATAATAACGAAACATAAGGAAAGACTAAATTCAGATACAATTATAATAAGTATGAAATTAAGTTAGAATTCACGCAAAATACTTAAAACTTGTTATTATGTCTTAAAAGAAGAAGAGGAAAAACTAAATTTAATAATAAAGAACTTCTGTTTTATATTTTGATTGTATTGAAGTAATAAGAAAAACAACAGAATTGCTTAGGATTTGCAAAACTAAAATGTTATTATATTATTAATTACTTTAAGGAAATAATGTTCGAGAAAATTATGCTTAAACTAAACGAACAACTTTAGCATTTAAATTAATATTCGTGTAAAATATCTAAAGTTTTATCATTTTTAGCGGAAGTTTTAGACCTAATATCATTAAGTATTTGAGTGCATAATATAGTCCTCACAACGATTTTTATGTAGTTTTTTCATATAATTGAAAGGATTTTTTTACCCCCAACTGAACCCATAATGAAAAGACCATGAACTCTAATATCAAAAGTAAGGAAATCCATTATATAATTATCTCAAGATTTAAGAAATTTTATAATTTAATATTAATTTATATTAAATGATAATTACTGTACAATATATATAAGAAAGGGGTGAATGAGAAAAAGATTTTTCTCTTCAAATATTCATCGAAAACTTGTTATTCAAATAATCTTTTAATTTGAAAAAATTATTTAAAATAGCTTTGGGCTAAAAAATTTCACATTAGATTTGAAAGCCTAACCTTTATTGGACTTAATATTCAATGCCAACCCTTAATAAATAAGACAAATCAGTATTAGAGGAAGAATTGGTAGAAATAATTCTTTCGGATCTCTTTCTAATTTCATTTTTCTTTCTTGTTTTTCACTCAAATAATTCTTATATTGTGTGAATTGAACCAAATGAAAGAAATAGAGGAAAGACAGATGAGTTGTACCAAAACTGCATATATTCGGGTTTATTATATAAAAGCAAAGAACTGGTATTTTCTCTCTCTTTATTGATCTTATTTTGCTTATGTTGTTTTGGCCATCAATGAGAATCATGTCCTTGTCTTTTGGTGGTAATCATCTTACAATAGAATTCCCGAACGACTAATAATTCAGCGCAAAAAGTATGACTTTCGAAGACATACTATTTCCCCATTCGTGTGTAAATTCATGCATAAATAAAAATTTATATAACAAATACTGACATCAAAATCCTTGCGGAGAAAATGTTATTCTTTTTTTCAGACCTAATATTATTTGGTCGATCAGATGAGAAAATTGTCAATTTTGAATCAATTAAAGACCCATCACGTAATCTCCTTCTCCAAATCTATCTCTCATACTTTTATTCTGTTCCTCTATTCTCTGACTCAATCGCTGCCTCGTTTACACTTAACGTTGGAATTGTTTGAATTCTCGAAATTATATTTTGAATATAAAATTTTCTGAATTTTACAAATTAATATAACATTATTTCCTGACCAAAAGATAAATTGAACATTCCTTCATTTAAAAATTAAGTTATTAATATTTTTATTTATATATTAACTTTAATTTTGATGAAATAGTATAAAATAATTATCACTTTTGTCGATTGGAAATCTTGTAATATATTGTAATGCATGTTTAACAAATTTTCTAAGCTATATGTAATTTTTACCTTAATTACATAAATAAATTTTGAAATTGTCAAATATTTTATAACATTTGATGGTTTAGTTAACAACGTTATTCATAACTCTCCTCAAAGTGTATATTTTCTATTTTCACTTTCGGTCCTCGCTTTCTCTCGATCTCCACATCCTATCTCTCGTTTTCTCGTTGAGTCATTCAATTTCATTCCTCCCGTTTGGTTTTGAATTATTTGATACAATGGCTTACAGTGCACTTCAATTGGCATTCATATACATGAGGCACAGGCACTCTTCAGTGTGCGAGTGTGTGACTCACAACACAAACTTATTGAAGGAATTTGACCAGAAAATGGTTCTCTACTGCTATGCAAAGCCAATTCCATCACTTAAGGCTTATATTTATGCACAATTCGCTCGTTTAATACCCAAATGATTAGACTTATGTACAGTTGCGTAGACTTACAATGCATTGGAATTCAGGGAATTCATTAAAACTTACTTTAGTTCATCTCTTTATTCAAATAAAAGAGTTATTTTGTGAAAAAAAGTCCAATTGATTCACATATTTATATATTGGCCGACAATATTATAAATAGCTATCATTATTTGAAATATAAGAAACTTTTGACTTTTTATGGATGAATGAAATGTTTTCAAAACATTTTTTGCTTTTTTGTGTAAAATATTTAATGTTAGGCTTTACTTGTGTTATGTGACGAAAATTATTTGTCCTTATATTTTACGATTTGATAATAAACTCAATGGCGTATAGAATATTGTATTTGAAGTGAAATATTATTGAACTTTTCGTTTCGATTTTTTTCTGTTAAATTAGTTTTTGAAATGAAATGTTTCGACAAAACAAATGAATGAATGGCCCAAACCTTTTATCAGTAGAATTGTCTAAAAAGTTAATCAATCAAAACGTTTAGTTTTGTGATAAAATGTTCGCTATTTTTGTTTAAATAAATCATTTTATGTTAGTTTTCTGACCAAATAGTGTTAGTAATAGAGTTAAACATCATTTACAAGTTTCCTATTATTAGCAAATGATGTCTAACGGCTAGAGTTCTTTACCCTTTCCAAAAATAGTATTTAACTTCGAATAAATTTTGTCAAAACGTATGGAAAATACAAACAGAAAAGCAATAAATTTAAAACAAATGTTATTCTCATTCATTCAACAGTAAGTATCAGACATTTGCGCTAACATTATATGCGAGTTATTAACAATTTATCATATAATCCAATATTTTATTTAATGATACAATTATTAACAATACTTATTGATAAGAATCAAATGTGTGTTTAAGAGTTACACAAAAGAGAGATGAGAGCTAAGGCTATAGAATCTCTCCTCTATTGAACAGAGTATTGGATTTCCTCATCATTTGATTGCAATTCCCAACATCTGTAACGATTCACATTGGCCTGGCACCGGTATTATAGTGGTGGCAGTGCCACTACAGTAACTACAACAATGAGTGACGAATTCTCAATGAAGACGCTATTGTTGTCTCCTTTAGTCTACTATAGCTCTTACTTATTACTACTGATTCCTTGCCCTTATGTTCAATGAGTTGTGATTCTTCTCTAACATTTATCGTATTGTGTTCTTTCTCTCCCTCACCCGCCTCTCTCATCTCATCTCTACTCTAATTCACATCAATTCCATAGCTGAGTCTTCACACGATTAGGTCAAAGAGAAATTTATTATAGAATATATGGAAAAATCTTTTCAGTCGTTAAAGCGAATGCGAGTCGAGTCAAGTCAAGTCTTGTTTCGTATTCTATCCCCTCCTCCGAACTGCAACTTCTTTTAAGTCCTTGTATAACAAGTACGTCTGTGGGCTATAATTTTCAATAGCAAATTGCTATCTAAACCTCCATAATATACAATAGAGTAATGAGTTGAACCGCACACTCACTAACAGTTTTTGCCACATATTCTCTGATCTCAACTCATCATAGTTTCACTTAACAAACTCGTTATCTATGGCTTCATTGGTTAACTACTTCCTCGCATTACTTCTACAAACTTAGTTCCGCGTTCTGTATTGTTGTCGGTGTTGTTGTGCCCATCATATGATGCTATTGTAAAAGTGACGCCTTTTCTACCGATTGTTTTTCACAATTATCTCTTCGGTTCAGAAATGTTTTGCTTAAAACAATTAGTCTTTGCAAAAGTTTATTCCACACTTATTGCCAGCGATTCTCTGCTTGAGGTTTAAGTTTACTTACAGTTTAACCACAAATACTGGCACTCAGTCTATCACTTAATATAAACTAAAGTCTTGTGTTGTGCTAATGTGAGCCTAACTCGACTTAATTTTAGTCAGACATGACTTTACTTTTGGGTCAAAGTCGAGTTGCAGTGGGTCTTCCCATTGTTAAACAGAATTGTGTCACTAATGATAATCATCCAAATCATGTGAAAATAAAAACAACACTAGAGGTGAGTTCTGACAACACTTTCACTTTTTGTTGCCAACAAAAGTTGTTAATTACTGTAATTAACTATTTTTAAAAATTAATTTCTTAATTCTTAACTAAAAGAATAACTTCTTTACAAATAATTTAATTTAATATTTAATATTGTTTTGAAAGAAAACGAATTTACATTTCAATGATAGTCTGTCAGCTCTCAAATCACTAAACAGTTTATATTAGCCTAAAGTAAGTTTATATCATATATTTGTTTGGCTAAACCATAGAAGTACTTAAAATCAGTGCAAACTATTTGTGCTCCAAATGCCAAACACTCCGATCCACAGAAAATGATGTTTTGTTTACTTCATATTCTTGAAGTTTTGTCTCTAACTGTTGGGTAGGGTTTAAGTTCTTATTTCGTTTTTATCATGTGTTTGATTACTGGCGCTTTGGTCTCGTTGCTCATCCCTGTGCCAAAAGTCCTCTCCTGCAGTGATGCTACACGTGCTCAACTTTATTTTAACTTTCTTGTATACTAAAGACTAATATCAAATTAGCAGCACCTCTACCACACTCCACAACCAAACAGCACATGTCCCACAAGCAGACAAATATAGCATCACTAGTGAGCACAAGAACGGAGAGGAGACCCAAGAAATGAGACCAAATCCTAAGAGCAGTCACTCTCCTCTCTTTGTGCTTCAGTTCGCCGTCTTATTTGACTTATTTAACTAAAAATGATTTAATAGTTATCACAATTAAAAGTGTACATGCTTTTAGTGAAATGTATTCAAAGATAAACTAGTTTTCCAACCTTGCTCATTGCGAAAAAAAAGTTTAATTCAATTTTATTTTAACTAACTTTGATTTTGATTTTTTTGGGATTTCAAATCAAAATTTAAATATATTTTATTTCATTTGATTTATGACTGAATTTTAAATGATTTGATAATTTAATATATATTCAAAGCATTAGAATATTTTTGTTGTTTTATTTTCAATTTTTATGCTCTACTCAACAAAATTGAAGTGAAGAAAAAAAGCTATGGATTATAAATCACTCCAATGTTCACTCGATATTCTGAAACAAAAACAGTCGATAATAAAGGTTTTCTACAAATTACATATTTCAGCAAATTTTCGTCTTTTAATTTTTTTAAAGCTTTATTTTCATACGAAAAGTGAATTAATTGGAAAGAAATTAAACTTTTTCTTCTCATAACCAAAGCTAAATTTATTTTAAGCTCACATCTAATGCTGTAAATTAATAGCATTTAATGTTCTGTAAATAAAATTCTTAAAATATCCGACAAATGTTGGCTTCATTTCTATAACTTATTTATATATTTAAAACTATTTTAGTTTTGAATTGACGTTCAGCCGAGCATTAAATAACACTTTTGTTCCGTTAAAATATTATTTTTAGAGATAAGATTCTTTCGCTCAAAAATTTTTAACTAATATTTTATTTGACAAAAACAGATTTATACGGATTGGGCCAATCATTATCTGGAGAGGAAAGGAACGAATAGAAATATAACTAAATCGATATCATTATCAAACTCTAAAGCAAACCCTGGCTCTCATCGCAATATTGTTGACCTAACGACTGAATTACAGGACGGGGTATTACTAATTGAAATCGTAGAGTCTGTTAGTAAGTGTCGAGAAATTCTGTGCACAAATGTCTTATTATTATTATTGGGTTTTCGCTAAAACTTTTGGATTTTCTTATAATCTATTTTTTCCTATTCTTTCTCCGCAAACCTAAAGCCAACACAAAGATAACGTCGACAAAGATCTGCAGAAAACCTAAGACTTCATCTCAAATGGTAATGTTGTCAAACATTTTCATTTTTAAATTTCTTTCAAAACTAATTCTCTAAGGAATTCAGAATTGTTTAGAGAAGACAAAGTTGTGATTCTTTTCCTGATTAGCATTCAGTCGCAAACTCTTTGCTCACAATTTTTATTTCTGATTCTATTCTTATTTCATCCAAATTTAACTCCAATACAACAAACCAATAGTGAAATCCCTTTTGCACTCTCTTCTACTGTACATCAATGACTGGAATAAGGTTTGGATTATGTATGAGAATGTTCTCCAATGTAGAGGTGAAATGGTTGGCAATAATGGTTATGTGTGTGTTGTATGAGTAATATATCGATATCGAGCGCTTGTAAAAGAGGGACCACCACAGGAGTGGGGCTTGAATTGCAGGCACAAAATAGTAGTTTGAGTTTTCGCACTGGCAATGCCATGCCTTCACATGTTTGATAATCCAACGAAACATTTGCTGATTCATTGAAATACCGTCACTCTCTGGTCCGTGAAATGCAGTCGCGCTTTCATTCGGAGTGGCGTTCAGTTTATGCCATAGAATATAGAATATAAAGTGAAGAATGAGTAACAAGTGCTGCGAATACTATATCCACTGCAGCATCCAATGCATCCAATACTCACTCCACTATAGCTATGAGTCAAGTCTCTCTCTGACTCCAACTTATTTAATAAGTTTGAGTTAAATCGAGTGATAAAATCCATATTGCGATCCAAACCCTATTCATATAAGTGACCACTTCTTCATAAACATTATTCTTTAAAATATCGTTTATTTATTCCTTCGAACTAACACTCGATGTTTCAAAATATATTTGTCTCGACTTTAACTTATTTAACGAAATATGATATTAAAAATATATACATTCTCTCCACTCTATGCAACCGTTTGTTTGTGCAAAATTCAAGTCTCTCTTCATAATTAACAGGAATATTGAATTTCTTGAGAATAGTTTGGATTTATGTTCCGGTTATACGACTTTATAAATACATTTTTATATATAATAGTGTTTTGTTTGACATTGAACTTACTTTTAATTGTGGAGATATAATGCTGTAGTGCTTATAAAAAATGTTATTATAAGAGAACTCAAACTTCACTTGTGTTGACACAACTATGCATTTATATCTCTCAAGTGATACTATAATATAATGTCTCTTAAAAAAAACTATGCAATGATGTCATTAAGCGTGTGTTGAGTCACCTTTTTTTGCTGCATTCGAGCGGATGTTGTACTCAATGAAAAAACAAAAGTGCAAATGAAAGCAATCTCTAAGCCATTCAGTGTTAAGGGAGAGGAAAGGAAGAGAGAGATAGAGAGAGGGAAAGGGAGAGAGAGGAACGAATTAAGAAGTGAGAGAATGCAAAGAAGAAAAAACCGAATATTCGCTGACATTGATTCCGAAGAAAAACAACGAGCCATTAGACAATAGCTCGTGAAAAGAGGGGTCACTTAAAAGCAATGTTTGCCAAACGTGAGACCGAATATATTTTGGGCGAAAAATAACTCATATTCGGAGATCTCGTCGACTGTAAAGAATGCGTTTGAAATGGTTTTAAATCATTGCTTTTATACAATACAATACATTTGGTTTGTTGTTCTCTAACTTCAACTTCTCTACAGTTTAGTCATATATGAAGTTATTATTAAATATAGTATTTATTGTATCATAATTTTGAGTTGAGTTTACATTTTTCTTTTCTTGTAGTTTATTATACAATGAAATAACTGTAACCTAATATAGCTTATAGTCAGAGACAGTCATAATCTTGAATCTCATATCTCATCCAAACTCTCTCACTCTCTCATAGCGCACATATTGTGCCAAAAAGACTATCCATAGTTGTGTCGTCAATTCAACATTTGGTATTTCCTTTCGATGACCAGCCATTCCCTTCAGTGATCTATCTATCTTGACGTTTAACTCTCTTCTCATTCTTATCTTTGACTCGCATTCACTTTTCTTATTCTTATTTAAAGGTTCTTTGAATTATTCTCACATCCAATGCATTGTTTGTATGTATACTATTCCTCTATAACTCCTTTCAACTAAATTTTCCATTCAATGCATTACTTTCTCATTAGTTTTGATTCTTATAAATCATTTCATCGACTCATATGAAAGAATATAATTATTATTTATGTCTTTAAATTTTGTTTCTTTAAGAAATAATAATTTATTAAAATATTTCTTATTTTCTTTATTGAAACATGACTTTACAATTAAAAAGTAATTAATTATTTATCTTATTTATTGTCAGATCGATAACATTGAAGCCTGTCTTCAATTTTTGATGCAATTGGGAGTTAATATCGATGGAATCAATGCTAACGGTATGTGTGATTAAAATTCTTATTTTAAATTCTGATATTTTAAAAATATTCTGATGTAAAGTATGATAAGATTTCCGTTCCGTTCCTTTTCCGTAATGCAGATTATATTAATTTCATTGCTCTTGTATTTTTATTTATTTAACTATTATTCAAAACTTCATTTGATTAAGAAATTCATAAAATTCAGGAAATTATAAGAATTTATATATTTTTCTATTCAACGAATTCATTAAAAAATAATTTTCAAAGAAATTTAATGTCTCGGAAACCACAAAGACTTTAATGAAATACAAAAATATAAACTAAAAAAACTCATAATTCTTGAAATATTTAATGTTTTAGCAAACGCTTCCTTTCCTTCAAAAGTAATAATTCATTCTTTTATTTCTATTCTTTTTTTTAAAATTTGTATTCAATGCCAAGTTTTAAAGTAAAAAATCGAAGGTTTTCACTGTCATTAATACCAAAGCTGTTGTTTAGAAGTCTTATGTTTTATTCCTTGACTAGATATCAAACTCCAATGAAAATCTAGGATTTGAGTAGAAATTATGAACAATATTGTTGTCAATCATTATTTAATTGGCTTTAATTTCACTCAATTTTCCTGACATTACGTTTTCTATAATGAACTCAATTTTTTTTATTGTCGGAACAGCATTTGACACCAATTTATACAGTAATGAAATAATGTATTGTCATCTTTACTGTAACAGCGCTTAATTCCTAAACACACCTGCATTTTAATGTCAATTAGTTTGAAATACAATAGTAATAACTGTAGTTAAACAGTACTAATCATTGGCTGAGTCTCTCCTCTAAGGATTTATTCAAAACTAATGTTTAGTTTCGGTATTAAATGTTTAATAATATCCAGAATAATAGGGCAGTAATTGTGGAGAGAGTAAAGCCAACTATTTTTTTTATTCTAATTAATGTTTTACATCCGGAATATCGCCAAAGGCTTAAGATTTGAATATTTGATGAATACTCGTTGCTATGGTTTGCTTAGAATTATATATTTCTATTAAATATGTTTTTACTTAAGGCAATAGTTTTAGACTTAAAGTATTCAAACTTTAATAACTCTCACTTTTATATAATACTTCTATACTCTCTATAAGTTTATTCTTTAATCTCTATTATTAACGAATATTCTGTTCTTTAATTATAGATGTTTTCGATGGAAACTTAAAGTCTATATTAAGTCTATTCTTCAATCTTTCCCGATATAAACAAGCGATTAAAGCTCAACAACAGCAACAGTTATCAGTCCAACAGCAGCACCAATACCACCACCAACTGATTGAACAGCAAAATCGAAGTCCTTCAACGTCGACAACACCACCAATAACTCCATCTGCAGCTATGCTATCCAAGTAAGTCATTCACCGGTTTATCGATTCTAAGAGTCAGTGAAACGTTAACCAAAACATATCGATTCAAACAATGTTTAACATCTGTTTCGGTCGAAGATATGCCACAATGTGTCGCAACTCTCGCTTAAACCTGATATTTGTTTTGATATTTGAATCCTTTTTTCTTTGCTCTTAGACTTCCATTTGGTAACAGTAAAGCCAATTCCAAGAATTCCTCGTCTAATATACCGATTGGACCGAAGAAGGCCTGCGTTAGCGGTGGATGTATTCCCTCGTCTGTCAACTCTTCAATTGCCAAATGTGCCTCATCTCAGGGTAGGCCAATTTTGTCCTTAAGGTCAGATAATTATATTTAATTTTAAGGGAAGACACTATTGCTATCACAACAATATTCTAAAGGATTAAAGCAAAGCTATCCTTATATCAAATATATCATAGAATATGAGGTTTAATGTAAGTTCACTGCAGTAATTGCAACAGTAATGCACATACAGTAGAATTACACTATTTATAAGCCAAACCGACTTAAGTGGTTATATGAGAATAATTCTAATATTCAGCTCTTTATTGATATTTTTCTCATTTATTTCCTGAGAATTAGAAGTAATTTCCTTATAAATGAGTGTTCGCTTCGATTCCTTAATAAGTTATAACACATTCTGAAGATTCAATGAATCAATGAATGACTTTTGGGAGAAACTAATAAAAATCTAATTAAGCGCTGTTTTTCGCTTTAGACAATCGATTATGGATTCTCTTTCCTGTTTAAGTAATTTATTATCGTTTTTCTCATTTTAGTCCCCAATTGAAAGCCAAGTTCTAAATAATAATCATTAAAGAGTGTGAATAATAGAAATTTTTCAACACATTTATTGTGTCGTAAGTTTCAAACGGGTTATTAAATTGATTGTAATTTTTTCAAAACCTTACAAAATTGTAGAGTTTTCTACTGTAGAGAAGATTTAAGTAGTTTTCGCTTTTATGATTGCAAACAATCAAATTCTTTGTCATAGAATTCAATGCAATTAAGATATTTCTGAACACAATTTCTCTGTTAATATTAACGCCTCATTAATAATATTTTTTTGAGATGAATAGGCTTTTTATGGAATTATAGATTTAATATTTAACAAATTAAAGTATAATTTATTGAAAGAGATTAAAATAGTTTTCTATTTAGTTCTCATTGCCATAATTCTTGTGTCAAGAATATGAACACTGGATTAGTGGAGAAAACTAAAATGTCTTAATTTATTTAATTGGTTTGGGGTTTGTGACAAGTTTAAGATGTTAGTGATGTGTATGTTCTTGTTTTTCACTTCTTTAAATCACATACTGGTTATCATAAAAAATCTCAATACACAACACCTTCTCATAACACTCGCCCATCAGTGCATTGACTCTATTCCGCAATTCTCACAACAATTTTATCGATCGATAGAGCAATGATTATGTTATTAGAGCTTTTGTATGTATAGACCAAATGGATATTTATGGCCTCTTTTCCATAGCTATTATTCACAGGGTTTCAAATGATATTTTCTGATGATTTAAACGCTGAAACAAAAGAAATTTTAGCAGTAAAATGAAACTACTTCTATAGCAATGATGAAAAGTATAGAGTATGTGAACTGTTTTTCTTTAATAATTTATTGCTTCAAATCATTTCCCAAATAAATATTGCAAAAGAAGTAAATTTACATTTAATTAATACTCTACAATAGCTTCTCAGTCCTCATCCATACTAGAGTACCCAAAGTTCTTCTTGTTTCCTGTCTTGTCTTGTCCCGTCTTGATTTTGTACAGGAACAGACAGGACAAGACGAAATATTTGTCACAATTACCAGGACAAGACGAGACAAGATTAGAAAGTCTTGTTTTTTGTCCTGTCCTGTCTATTGTGGCTAATATTAATAAACAATTATTGTGCAAATCAGAAAAATCCATAAAAATATGCCCTCGATGTTAATCATTTGATATTTATTAGATCTTACTTTGATTTGCATTAATACATGATTAAAATCTAATTAAATTTGGATTGTTAAAAATTTTTAAGAGATAACATTTTGTTTATTTGGCCTGACAAGACAGGTGGGGACGGGACAAGACGAATCTTTGTCTTGTAATTGCAAGACAGGACAGGACAGGATAAGACCTCAACATGACAGGACTGAATTTTTGTCATATTTAGGGTCTCTAATCTATACATCCAAACAAGATTAATAAAACCCACAAAAATTATTTTTCATACATAAGTGTCATTTGAATGTGTAGCGATTGCGATACGAAGCGATTAATATAAAATTATTATCAGGGGTCGCCAAGGTGTGCCGAGTCAGGGGGTGTATAGAGGGGGGAATTTTGAGATAATTTTGCCAAAAAGTCAGGGGGGGGGGGTATAATTTTTTCAAAATTTGAAAAATGCACAAGTAAAATACGACTTTTTGCGTTAGGAGTGTATTTGCAAAATCTTGGACTCAGGGGGGGTATTTAGGCTATTAGGTATTCATTGTCTACCTCTGTTGAAGAGTATATTTCTCGAAAATATTATTCAAGACATGTTTTACTTGAAAATGTTTGCTTAATATCTCTTAACATTCTATCCATTATTTAAATAAATAATTTTTGGCTACATTTCTCTTACAATGAGCTGATCATCGATTACTGAGTCTGAAAGATCTCATTCGACCGATGTTTACACAAACTATATCTCAGAAATAGTATATTCAGGTCCCAAGTGGTGGACAGACTCCTCCACCTAATCGTTGTGTATATCGTAGTCGAGAAAAGAAACCTTTTTTTGGAAAGCAATAACAGTTAGAGTAAAAGCCTTAGATGTCTGGTCTCTATTTCTATTGATTCTAATACGCGGCTAAAGAGTAAACAGTTTTAATTTGAGTTTTCGAAATGAGAACATTTATAAGAAATGAACAAAAAATAGAAGAAAAGTTAGGAAACTTTTTTAAAAACGTAAACTCACTTCAAATGGCAAACAATTAGAGTTCATTCGTGTGTTTGAACGCGTTATTGCGTACATATATTCCATGACTTATGGGGAATGAATGCACTGATGCTTTGTGACCAACAACTGATAGTTTGTGTTGGTTGGGCTCCCATTCTAAATGATTCATAGGAACGGGGGTTTTTGAGCTCTCTCTTCACATACAGGAGTGTCGGGCAGACTGACTGAATACACGAATTCACAGTTAGCTTACACTTTGTTATGTATGCGCTCTTTTGCATTCAACTAGCGTTGTGTCACTTCCATCCACTACTGCTGTTGGTCTGTCTGTCACAGAGGTTTATATACAGTACTGTATTCCCAGTCCTCCTTTGATGTACTTTTGCAATCGTAAACAATGAATTTCGAGTCAATGGCAAAAATTATTGTCGTTTTTATTATTATTGCAAATGCATCTGATTTTTGGTAGCAATCGATTGGAGATTTGAATTCAAGTAAGAGAGATATGAAATAATAATCAATTGAACATTAATTCTATTGAACCAAACATTGCGTGCATTATTAGATAAAGTGCTTTTAGTCATGTCTCCAAAAAACAGCTCTCAATTACTGTAGATATCCTTTTGTGAGCTAAACTCATTGTATATTCTGTTTTGGGTCACTTTATTTGTATATAAAATGTATCATTTGCTGAAAAATCCATTAAATTAGAGATAATAGAACTGAGAATCTGTTTATTAATAGTAAATTCGTGTTATATTTATTGTGTTTAATGTTTTCCCTTTTTTTCTGATTTAATCCGAATTACATTTTAAAGAAAATTAATTTCTCTCTATTAAGCTCTAAATTATTTTCGGATATTATTATATAACTTATGTTGTGATGTGTAAGAGTATATAACCTGTGTAGTCGAAGACCCATTACATTCAACATAAAATGCCCCTGCTATATACTCAGCTTCTAAATTCTGAGAAACTAACAAAATTTTAATCAAATTCTTACTAAATCCGTTCAAATCTTGTTAAATTCTTAAAAAATTCATTATAATTTGACTTACTTGGTAAAATAATGCAGAATTAATCGAAATTTTATACAATTAAATCATTTTTAACTAAATACTGCAATAAATTGTGAAATATTTCTATTAATAAGCTTATAAAATAAAATTTATAAAAATTTTAGGTGAGGCTATTTTCAAATCATCAAATTCTTGCAGAATTTAGTTGAAAATGACTAAATTTTACAGAATTTCGACAAATTCTGCTACAGGAATGTGAATTTGGAAGTAAAGCTTCGATCAATTAGAAATGTTTATATTTCTAGATTTCATTTCATACCTATTTTCATTGTAAACATTAGTAATGAATTTGTATTTTTAAGACATTAAACCTTTTTAACTCCGCTTTCGAAGAAAAAATAGTATATAGATTCGTTTACACTCCTACTGCCCCTACCTTGCCGCCCCTCCCACACACCCACATCTTACTAGCATTAAAGATTTGATTTTCTAATATAAAATATTCAGATTTAGTCACAATTTATCTAATTTTAAATAAACCTCAATACTTAATTAGTTTAATTGTTGGTTTGATTTTATTTTGAAATTGAAATCTGAGTCAAAATAACTTTTTGGCCAATTTGAAAATATTGCTGATTTATGTGAAACGTATATTTTAAATACATTATTATATTTCTCATTTTACTCAATGCATTGAGTGATTGAATATATTAAACCTATTTTTATTGAGTATTTAATTCATTGTTTTAATAGAAAATGCATTAAATTGTTGTCTTGAAAGGCATAGATTGAAAGCACATTAAATGCAAACATTTATATGAGTAGAGCACATATTTTAATAATAAGTCTTTGAATAAATGGTTAATTCAGTTTAAAAACTTTCAAATGGAAATCATATGAAGTATAAAATGAATTTATAATAAAGAACAATAGAAATAGTGTATATTAAACCTGAAGTTCAATCTAAAGGTTATCTCTACTGCGAATCTAATTAAGAACCGATGAATTGGAAAAATATTTCTAATATCTGACACTTCGATCAGAAGTTGCAAAAATCAAAAAATTGAACGCAAAATCGAATAAAGAAATAGTTTTCACTCTAGTCTTAAAATATATGAAGAGATAATAAAAGAGTGGTTGGAGTGGCAGATGTACTGTAAGAAGTGAGTGCACGCACGACAGGATTACCTCATTTCCAATACAATCCATATTATAATTATGTTTTTTTTAACATTCATCCAATCCTAGTAATTTTTGCCCCAGGGATGTGGAAGAGGAAGGTCTAAACCGGAATGCCCCATATCGTTTTTGTCAAATACCCCTATAGGTTCTTCCCCCCCCCCTAAGCAAATTTTTAGGAGCCTTCGGCGCCGTTTTCAAAATTTTTCGTAAAATTCACTACAAATTTGATGGTTTTCATGTGTTTCGTACCAGGCATGGCCTCCCTAAACATGACAAAAACACATTCTTGTCTTGTCCTTTTAAAGTCTTTTCCTGACCTGTCCTGAAATGACATGACAAATTGTCGTTCTGTCCTGTCTTGTCCCATGTTTAATAAAATACAGCAAACCACAGTTTTAAATTCCCTCTCATTTTATATGCTCTATATATCACATCATTTATACCAATAAATATAGAGGAGTTGGAGGAGTTGTTACATTCATATAAAGCGTTATTAAAATCTCAATGATTTGTTTATAACTTCAAAGCACTTATAAATTAATTAATAAATTGAGTTTTTTGTTTGTTTTGGATTTAAACATAAATTAATTCATTAATAATTGGATTAGTTTTGGATTAAATTATAAATCAATTAATAAATTGTTTTTTTAAATTAACTATAAATCAATTCATTTATGAACATCTCTGAGAGTATGGTCGGGTGCACTAACGGTCATGTCTCTGCTGAATAGGCAACAGAGTAGTTCTGTTCGAACCCTGCCCTGGGTGAGCAATCTTTCTCTCTGAGTTTAGTTTGTTGGGCCTGGGGTGGGGCAAGATGACCA